>CAJVPY010000828.1:0-22990 GCA_910591965.1 Dentiscutata erythropus
ACGTTCCTACCCATAACTAACCATTCCACGTGATTAAAAGGCGATTTTGAACCAATAAAAACATTTATTCTATATAATTAAACCTCAAAAAAACTTTTGGATTATTTGGATTTTGTGCAAATATTTGAAAAAAATTTATTTCCAAATTTTCTATATCCTTGTTTCGTTATATAGTGTTGATTCTAATTTTTTTTTGATAAAGAAAGTAACATTAAATGTTATATAATGAACTATGAAAATTTTTTCTTACGAAATGAAAATAAGTACTAGTAAAGTTATTTAAACAATGAAAAATTTTAACAGATAATCCGCTTTTTTTTGTGTAAAAGTAAAGCAATTTTAATAATTCTAATACAACAATATACTTGAAAGTTTATTTTGTGAATATAAAGACGATATGAAATTTTAGTGAACTTTATTATCTAAATCCTCATTTACGGTTACAGTATCATTCATGTAAATAACGAAAGAGCAAAACGGTGAAATTGTATTACTTAATGGTAATAAAACTTCTAATACATACGATCCCTTTATTTATGGAAGACAATTTGTCACCTGTGCATGCCTTCCACTTAGACGAACCCAAACCTGACTTAGCACTGTTAACATCGATTTGCTAGTTCTTGCAATTTCTCAGGTTTATCCAAAAATTCTTTAAACACCACATCCCATATTTCTGAGAGGTTTATTATACTTCTCTTGTCCTTCTCGAACAAAAATTTTCACAAATATCCTTTAACGTGGTAATTCAAAATTTTTACTCAGCCCATGTAAGAAATTTTATCCGAATATTTCCATTATTATTACATATTTTTTATGAAAACTCCGTGAATCTGCAACATGATCAATAAATTCAAACAAGCCCGTATTTGCGCGTAATAACGCGCATGCGTTTACTGAATTTTTTAAGACTAAAATGCTTCTAGCAAGGTTAGAGCAGATGAGTTAAATTGCGATTCTTCATTTATGATTTCTATACACATAAAGATTGTGAAGGTCATGATATTTGGTATTAATATGAAGATTGGGAAGGTTGTGATATTTTGTGTAAAGCCTCTACTGAATGCTTGGGCTCGGTCACATTCTGATTCATAATATTTAGTGGCACCATCTATAAGATCTTGTGTCCACGTATAAATGTCTGAAGGAATTTCTAAATTTTCATTTTTTGAGATCATTTAAACACTTTCCAAAAAACATTGTAAAAAAGGAATATTGGCGGACTAGTATTGAAGATTGTGATTTGTTGGAGTTCTCGAACTTCAACATTTGAAAGAAATTCTCTAGCACGCGGATGATTATGACATGGAGCAACATTATTAGCTCTGAGATTAATTATACCCCAGTGAATATGGTAAGTTTATAAATTCTGCGAATATGCAACATTTACGAAAAAATATGATGTATCACTGTTCTAACCTCATGTTATCTATTGCTCTATTGAGCATTTCCTTGAAATTTTCAACTCTTTTTTTTTTGTTGCCCGTCTATTCTCCTGTTTCAGCTTGCTTATATAAAGCAGTGAAGATATTAATAGGAAATATCATAGGAGTATAAGAAGTAAGAAATAATTCCATTTTGGAATCAAGAATAAAAATAAGCTATTAAGGAAGTTTCTAACTAGATAATTAATAGTTATCAGGTAGAAAATGTAGATGACATTGGGTCAGCATCATTTAGCGGCTATTTGATTGACTCAGATCATACCGCTTTGTGGCATGATTTGAGTCAATTAAATGGCCGACCCAATGTCATCTGCATTTTCTACCTTATCCGGGAAGAGCGCGTCTAACGTATTTTCGCGTAGTACATTTTCATTGTCCAAAGATTTTTGAGTGAGGTTTTTTTTAATAAATATCCGATCAAATTCGATAAATTTTTTTATTTTAATTCTATATATTTGTAGAATTAAAATAAAAAAATTTTCATTGAATTTAAACTAGTGATTATTGAGAAACACTGATAACGCTCACTTGCGCGTTATTTCGAGTACGCGCATGAGCGTTATTTTGAGACAATTAAAAAATTTTATATAAATATTGTATAACTGGATTTAGTACTAAGTAAACCTTCCTTCGAGCTTTAACAAAAGTTGTTCTGAAAAACAACTTTTGTTGAAGTTCGAAAGTTTAAATCCAAATCTTACTATAAATAAACATCCTCTACTATGGGTGCGCGCTATTTTGAGACGCGCATGAGCGTTATTTTGAAACTATATATATTATTTTTAGGAGGCACGATTTTCGAAATAACGCTCATGAGCGTTATTACGCGAAAATAAGGTATATAAATTTATACTGTTTAATAAATTTTCTACAGAAACATTTCGTTTAGGTCTAATGCAAAATACCCACTAAAATTGTATGGAGTACTTTGTACGGTTTATATATGTAATGTAGAAATCGATATTGGTAATATGAAAAGTGCTGTGCAAAATACAGGGATATTATCCCCAGTTAAAATATGCCATATGAAATATCCAGATATTTCAATGCACTACGGTATATACGTGTATAAATACTAGCAGATTGGTGGTTTTCCTATTTTCAAATATATCTCTTTACAATGCGCCTAGTATTTTATTAACAAGATTTATTTTCTACAAGATTACACTATTTGACATCTTAAAATGCATTCGCACTAGTGTTTGATATCAAATGTTCTCAATGTTTTCAAGAAGATTTAAAAAATTTTAAGAACACTGCATCTAAACTTTTTGAGAACACAAAATTATTAATTTATGTCCTCAAAAAACAAAAAAAATTTTTTTCACTGATTTGCATATGAAAATATATAGATAAAATAACCAAAGAATTATAATCGCTTGAGAAAAAAATAATCAAAGATAACCGCTATTGAGCTCTTATATGTTCTTTCTTAACAATGCTGGCTTATGTTTTCTTAAACTTTCTGCTACTCCAGTAAAAGTATTAACTAGGTTAACCTCATCAATAGCTCTTGTGAATTGGCATTTTAACGACCCCGAAGAGGTTTGCTGTGGAAGATATTTTTGTGCAATGTCTGCCATTTTTTGCAATGATGGACTCATTGAATTACTGCTGAACAAAATAGTTTGGAGGAATATAGGAGATCTATAAAATTCATAAATGATGTTATTTTCAAATAAATATATATTCTATCGTTACTATGGTAAATATTTAAATTTATGAATATAAAAGCTATTTACCCTCTTTCTTTATTTTTCGAACAAATATGATTTAGTTGCCCATCTGGTATTCCGCACTCTCCATCTGAACAAAATATGACAACACTCGTTCTAAAAGAATTGAACAGATTTAGAGCTAAAGATTTAGAAAAAAAAAATTTCTTTAAAAAGAAAACAATTCATTCACGCACTTGGTGGGATCAAAATGTTTTTCAATTAAAAATCCGGCCTTCTGAATCGCTTTATTAAAATCGGTTCCGCCTCTTGCATTATATTGAAGCATAGTGTTTATAAAGCTATTATGATTGGATAATGGCTCATTTTCAATTCCAACGACTACTTCATGGTCAAAAAGGACTAAAGAAATTGTATCTCGAGAAGCTGCAACAGTATTAAGTGTAGTAGATAGTGCATTTTGTGTTGTAAATCGTGTAGTTAAGAATGAATGAACCTATAAAACATGTGGATTAATAAAAAAGTAAATTTATCCGAATTTAAATAAAGATTATAGAGATTCTTACTGCATTATAAACAGCACCAAGCCTATTATTATGAGTTTGGGTAAGAGTATTATAAATTGGTGTATTTTGAAGTGGCCTCCTATCACGTTCATTCATAGATCCAGACCGATCTAAAACAAAAATTATGTGAAATGCAGCTTCTCTTGTACTTGGATTTTCGCAATTAAAGTGCTTTATAAAGTATAAAAGTTGGGTTTAAATAAAACTTAAGTATATATTCTGCGAATAATTTTTAACATTTTCAGAAAAAGAATTTATTTTGCATTTTAACTTACGTGCCCGTCTAAAGAAACATATCCATATCCATTTGGTGGATTTTGAGATGGGTCAACTGGAGCGTGGAAAAGTTGCAATTCACAATAGGACTTTGATGGAGGTGGACCATTTGGATTTTGTGATTTATGATGTTTTTCATCTTTACATTCATGATCGCATCTAGAAAATTCCTGTTGTTCTTGAGCAGTGTACGGATCTAATTGATTATACGACCAAGGTTAGAATATTTAATACAAATTCTTTAAGAATAAATTAATAATTCAGCTACAAACCTTTAAAACCAGTACGTTCCCAAAAGAGCCGGTGAGATATAAAATCTTTCGATTCATCTGGATTAGGATGAACTCGACCTATAATAAAAAAATTTAGTAAAATTCAAGATAGAATAAATTAGGAGTTCAAAAATACAAACCATCGATATGCTGGATATCTTGATTCTGATTTGTGCTGAATTTACATGCATCCGGGTTTTGACAATAGTCAATGTGTCGATGTCTACCTAATTCCTTGCAATGCTGAAAATTATAAAAGTAATAAGTAAAATAACAATACAATAAAACAATCAATAATATAAAATACATACCAAATTACACAAAACAAAAGTTCCCTCATCCCCGGCTTTTAATTTATGACTATAAGTAGCAAATTTAAAGGAGATATAAAGATCTATGCTTTATATTAAATAATTCATGAAAACTTTATGCATACCCTCCATATTCAAACTCGTTATCTTCTGCAGTGAATTCTGTTTGGATCATATTTCCATGGCGTGTTTCATGTAAGGTTTGTATATGTCCATAGGGCAAAGTACACTAAAATAAACATTAACATATTTTAATAAACTATTATGAAATATAGGCAAAATATAACCAAAAAGAATAGTGAATTAAACTTACGTAATATTCACAAAAGCTGCCTGTTTTTAATAAAAATAAAGATTAATAACTAATAGAATATTTACAAATACACTTATTTACTTACACTTTTTATCGCAATAATGTACACCTTCTCCATTTGGATCATGGGAGTGCTTTCCCGTATGACTGAATGAGCCTGGTGGAATCTTTCTACTACACTGTAACCTCTCACTTACTTGAATATACTGAAAAAAAAGTTAATTTATTTATTTATTTATTTAAGCTAAGCCGGACCAATTTGATTTTCTGCTTAACATAACCCCACCCCCCTCAATTTTTCAAAATTATAGGATCCAATTAAATAACCCCCTTTTATTTATTTTTTTAAAATCTATAGGTATTAAATTTAACAATAAAATTGCTCCCCTCTTACAAGACATCTCATGTTATGTTAAACAAAAAATCAAGTCGGTCTGGCCTTACTAATCAAAACATCACAAAGAAACCTCGCTAGATTATACCTTGATAAAAGTAATTGAGGTATTTTCAACAAGTCCCTTATAGACTTCTTCTTGTTTCTTCGGCTCAGTTTGGACTTTACATAATCCAGGATCTTCACACGATTCTTGGCATTGATGTTCATTCCCACAAAAGTGATTGACAGAAATTCCAGAGTAGGCATGAAAATGATCGTCGCTTTTGCAACGTCGTTGACAATCTTTCATCGGACATGGAATAGGACACGTTTCATTTTCGCACTGTAAGGTGATTAATTTTGTCAATTATTATATCGTTATTTCGTGGATAATTAATTTAAAATGATATAAGATACCCTATGAGAATCGTGCTGCTCTTCGCATGGTATAATACATTTGTTAGGACAATTATAATCACCCTTTGATGTGTTGGTAACTAACGAGCATGGTGCTCCACAATAATGACGCTAATGTAAGAAAAAGAAAAGTTAGAAGTTCAAGCTCGCAAATAAAAAAAGAAAAAAAGAAATTAATTTTATTATTTACTGGAGATTGACATAAATGGTCTTCATCGTCATCTTCATGACCAATCTCCTTAGAACACCTTTTTTGACAATTTCGTTTATCTGAAAAGCGACAAGGTTTTCCACACAAGTGGCTGATCTGCGAACATGCATGTTTTCCTGTAAAATTTAATTAGAGATTTAATATGTATAATAAATAAGTTAATATATCTTATGGTATTTAACTAACCTTCATGACCAGCTTTGTGACTACATAGTGGGATGTGATTTTTATCGATATGTGCTTCAGTAAATTGGCAAGTAGTGTGGCATGTATGATCAGTCAGACAATTATGTCCTCCTTCATGATCACGATTTTCTAAACATTTAAGGTTGCAATCATTGCAAGTAAGACCACATAATGTCCAAAGAATTGTAAGCTTATTCATTTCTTGTTCAACTGCATATCGGCCAATCACAACATCACTATTATCCTGCGGAAATTTATCAGTATTTTGTGTAAACCATTCTTGAACACGCAAGACTCGACGTTCAACAATATATTTAAAGAATTTTCCCAAATGGTTAAACCATATACTATCATTCTGCGCCTCTTTACGTTGTTGTATATTCTCTTCAAAGTAAGCTCTTAGATAATCCGAAAGTTGAATAAAGTCTTTACTTTCATCGAATAGTAAAATTTCTGCATCAGGAAGTAAACTTGCTGTGTTATCTAAGTCTTCAAATATATCAGATATTGGAACAGTAGGATCTGTAATACAATGACCTGTATCACGATTCTTAAAAAGATTTTTAATTTAGTGTATATGTTTAAACACGGTCGAAATTTTAATATATAACTTACCAATAAATGTTCAATAACTTGATCTTTTTGCTCAACACCAAATGCAACAGCTATTGGAAGAAGTCTTTTAAGTGTTGCAACACGAATTTGAACTAGGTTTTCATCTAAAGATCCCCAATCACAAATCTGTAACATTAAAAGATCCCTTAATATATTACACGAGAAAGGAAAGTCAAATTATAAAATAAAATAAAGCTAACCTTCAATTTAGCCATAATCACTTTTGTATTTTGCAAAAATATACGTGCGTTCTCATATTTAGGTTTTTGTTTGTCAAGAAGCTTTTTAAGATCTTTTAAACTCTTGAACCATGCAGAATCATTAAAAATTGGCCAAGGAGTGATATTCAATCCACTAGGGTACATCCGAGTTATGAAATTATCTTCACCTTCCTAAAATAAGATTGAATTTAATAAGTACTTATATTACACGTATAAGTAGTTTTATATAAATTGTGTTAAATGCTTATCTAACTAACCTCGGCTACCAAAGTATTAAATTTTAACGAAAACTCTCTAACAATGTCTTCACGATCTTGTCTTGGCACGTCTTTAATAATGATACAAAGTTTTGCCTATAAAATATTATAACAAATTAATCCAGAACGTGATTTTATTGACTCAAATTTGTATACAGCACCTGAAATATCTTTGGATCAGATTCAAAAAATGTTGCACCGTCTTGGAACCTTTGAAACATTGTTGACATATCTCTATTGATAGCAAATTGATTCTATTGTGTAATCCAAAATAAATTTTAGATAAATGATAAATTAAAATTATCTAATACGATAAATATAAATGATATCTCAATTTACCTTGAAAAGGATCATGTTTGATACAACAGTGTTAAATAAAGTTAAAAATAGATCTGTACAAATTATAAAATTTAAAATGTTAGCTTTTGCACATTAATACAACATAAGTAAGAGGTTTACATGCCTTCTTGAGGCGTTCGTTCAAGGGATTTGAGTCCTTCAAAATCCAGAGCAACGTATAAGTATTGTTTAGTGATAACTATGTTTAATTAGTATATGTAGTAATGGTGTAAGTAATTTATATTCAATTAATGCGCATAGGATTAGATATATACCTAATGACATCCATACTCCTTCAGTGCAACGCTAAATTAATAAGACACAATAATAACATAAAAAATATGTCATGTATAAAATCCAATATATGATCAATAGATCTTACCATCGCAGAACCGTCAAACGTTGTTCCAACCAGATGATTTAGCATATAACTATTAAACAAGAAATTTATTAAATTATAAATTTACCAAATTAATTATAAAAATGATAAGTTATAAATTAAACTTACGATTTTCCACAACTTTGTTCACCCATTGAACTAACTACTTTAACTTGTCGATTTCCAAAATGTTTAAATATGCCTTCATACCATCCAAAACTTATATTTTGCGCAATTGCATCAACATGTCTCGCGTAACCATCTTCAAGGTCTGCATGTTCAACCTCTGACGACAAACCATCTCTTAGTGGAGTGAACATATTATTGCGTGCAACAGCGATTTGAATAGGAATTAAGACTGATAACTGGATTATCCATCTTGATATTATTAAAGAGAAATGAAATTAGTAACAATTAATATTCAATTATTTAAACACATAGATACATACTCTCCAAGTTGATATTCAGTGGTATTTTTTCGTTGGAACTTAGAATCAACAACATTGAAATCATTAAAATTAGTAGCCGTTACAGTAAACCTGAAAAATAACGAAATATAATATATATTATGTTTATGAAAGTAGTCAAATAATTTTAAATGAATTGCTTAATAATACTTTTTTAGAGAAGTAGCCGGTTTCTTTGTTGATCGTTTTAACTCTTCAAACATTTCGGCCACATAATCTTCAAATTTATCTTTATAATCTTCAACTTTATCATCATCCTGCGTATCCAAAGCAATTTGTAAAGTTAAAGGTCGAGTTTGTTCTATATCAATAGAATTGTCAACTGGGTATTTCTCAAACATCATTCTGTAGGCATCGATAAGACCGTTAAGGTTTGTTTTTGGCTCAATTCTGAATTCCGACCATTCATTGTTTGCCGGTTGAGAAGATTTAGAAATCTTTAATTTTGTATCTGAAATAATCTCTAATACATTATGTTTTTCACCCGATAATACAAAGATTTCTCCTTCGCGAACATCCCTTGTGAAATTTGTATTCTTCCCTTCAACAATAGAAAAGTTTTTATTTCGAGAAGTAGATAGTCTTGCTTGACCCAGAGATCTTTTTTGTGACCTCTGTTGGAAACGATATTGTGTTTTTTCAAGAGTAATTTTTACAATTGATGAACAGAATGAACCATTCTCGATGTCAAGAGTTGTTATATGGATTTGACGTTTATTGATGAAAGAAAACTGGTGGTATTCAAAAGACTGCATGTTTGGAGGCATTTCGATGACTATTAAAATTAGTAAAATAAAATATGTAAGTAGATAAATTTTTTTTTACATATCATGTAAATTTAAATACCTTTGTTGGCATTAGGTTTTCCAAAGCTTGTACAGAAATATATATACGCGAAATATTTTTCTTCAACTTTTGGAGTACTCGTAGTTTCATTAACATCGTCATTAATATCGGAAGAATCTTCTTCTTCTTCCTCGTCATCGTTTTTAAGTGGTTGTTCTACTTGTAACGTTTCTTTCACAAAAGCAACAATACATGCACCATCAGGAGTAGACATGACATTTGTTGCATTGGCTGGAACTTGCCCTATTCCTGGACGAAATTGGCCATTAACAAGGTTATAGATGCGCGCTCGTCCTCCAACTTCCACAAAGCATAATTCTTCAGTATCCTTAATGAAGAAGAAATGTTGTATATCTGGGGCCTTAGAGTTGTACCATTGTAATATTTGAACATTTGAATTGCGTGGAAATAGATTAGTATATCCTTCATCAAATGCGTAAACATTTAGCTAAAATATCAGAATAAAATTAAAGTTAGACTATAATCATATTTAATCATAATGTTAGGTGCGTTACAACTTACCACTCCGCTTTGTGTATGAAGTATGCCAATCAAGCCTCGTGGTTCATTAATAGCAAACATACAATGTTCTTCTGTATTTAACGGCTTAAAAGTCTTTGGAGAATCGGAACTGAATATTGATTTAAGGCGTGATGGAGTATCAAAAAAGATTTCATATCGTGGGTGTTTCTTGTTCCATAGGATAATGAAGTATTTTTTATTTTCAAATTGAGAAATTTTTCTAATTTTATAACAGAATGTAATAACATCAAATTAAACTTTTAATTGATAAAAATTTTAGTAATTTAAAAACTACACAGTACATACCTCATTTCATACACATCTGGATTAATGTGAAAAGATGTTCCTGCTTGTCCATAAGGGTTTGTAAACAACCTAGGTCTAGGTACATGTAATTCATTCTCTTGTACTTCAAAGGCATCAGATTGTTCCAACGATGTCTCGTAAATAGTAATTTGCAATTGATCAGGTTGTGTCGTTTCAATCTCATAGGTGAAGTGAAATGATGTATAATAGTAGGATTCTTTAGTAAGAATAAAAAATATTATTATCAGTTCATTAATTTTTTTTTAAAAAAATAAAGTATAATACCAAAGGTTTGAAATTCTAATTACCAATGATGTCTATTATCTTGAGTTTACGCCTAAATATATTTATAGTAACGAATATTTAAATGAATAACAGTAATGCAAAATTAAATATAGATTTAAAAATGATTGTATCATACCCTGTTGAATAATTTTCTTCAATTTTTTTGCATATTTTTTCAAATTCACGATCTTCCAGCTCTCGCTTCAATAATGTAAGTTCTTCATCTAATTTGCGATCTATATCTTTACCCAATTGACCAGAACTTTTAGGTAAAATTCCTTTGACGTCGGCAATAAAAGTATCTTTTCTCCATTTTGAATATTCACGGAAGAAAGCATCGATGATCCCTTGTCTAATTTCTTCATTGGGAGTTTTCTTATATAGGGTTTGAATAAAAGTAGTGTCGCTTGTCCTCTTGGTAAACTCGTCTGCCTCCTTTAATGAGTCATCTATGCGTCTAGAATCAATATTTGAGTTTGAATTAGAATAAAAGAGCGAGGTAAATGAAGTAAATATGTTGATGAATCCTGTTTGAGCTTCAGAGTATTTTTTATCAGTGTATTTTTTAACAACTTTATGCATATCAGTTTCTTCATCCATAAATATGGAATACAATAGTTTAAGGGTAGATTGACCAATCTCGATTTTATTCTCATCAGTTGTATCTGTATTTGCTTTATATGCTTGGGTAGTGATCAATCTTGCAAAAAAATATCGCGTCTTTAATTTTTTCCAGGTATTAGAATTAATTTTGGTTACTCTCGTAATTTTCTGTTGCATATCAGGATATTTAGCATTAATACGCTCAACGACTATAATTAAACAAATATATAATTAATAACCATATTATGTGATTTCATAAATGACGAAAATTTCATACGTACTAGAATCTTCAATTTGGACATTTGGAGCTTCTATTGATGTTTTATTGAACCGAAGTTCAAATTCACTATAATGATAACATTCGCAATAAAGTAATTATTGTCAAAATTCGAATTAAATTGTAATGCATGAGGCAAATAATGTAATTTTTAATTTTATACCCGTATAGTTCTCTCACTTTTTCTCGTGACATAGCTGTAACGTGTTCGGCATCTGTTTTGATAGCGTTCTTTTCTATTTCTTTTTTTAAATCATTGTCCTTTTTTGCTACATCGATGGCATCCCGTAACGGACTCAAAAGTTCCTTTTCCTGATCTAATCCATTCTTAATTAAAAATTCTAAAGCTTTCATCTTCATTCTACGATCAATTTCTATAGCATATCCTTGCGCACGGGTTTGGAATTCTTTCTTAAACGAGGATTTGTGTATGGTTGGGGTTAGTCTTTTCATAGTGAAGGCGGACGTGATCTTTTTCCGCGTAATGAATGTTTGGTTGTAAGCAGATTCGACAACTGAAAAATGTTAATCAAACAAATATCTTAGCAACAATATGGAATGTGGCAAGAAAATAGACATTTAATGAACAGTCAATACCCATAGGAGTTAATGAATTGTCAATCTTGTTTTCTAATTCTTTCTTTACGTTGGATAAAAGATTAATCTGAATATCAGAAAAAGATATAAATAATACTTGAATATGAAACCAGCAATGTTTAAAATCATTGAATAATAATTGAATAGTCAGTAACTTTACCGTAAAGCCTGGGTGTAGTTTAAAATCTTCTTGTTCTTCTTGACTTTTTTTAACTTCAAATTCATAACACATATTATTTTCTTCATCGTCTGAATCTTGTTCATCATTTTCCATGCCCCAATTGAAATTTTCCAAATCCTTTTCGCTCATAAAACAAATTTGTTGATCGGTGAGTTTAGTAAGATATCTAAAAAATGTAGTGATAATATGGCAAAAATAATTAGAATTTATAAGAAACAGCGACAAAAAAAATGTGATAAATAATTATTACCTGTGAAGATTAGTCATATTCTTCTTCTTTTGTGATGAAGCATTGTCTTCATAACATCCTATTTCAGGCCAATGAATTACTAAACCAATGTCAGGATTAACCATTAATAGATAGATTCCAGATCGAAGAGTTGGTTGATTTTCAGTTTCTTGTTTACTCCCAGAAGAACGTGACATTGTAAGCAAATTCAAACTGCAAATACAAATAAAATATAAAAATTTAGAAAAAAAAAATTTTTTTTTAATATAAATAAAATAGCAAGAGATATATTAACATACAGTTTTTTATTTATTATGTTCATTTTTAGCAAGAGTTTTGCAATTAACAAGTGATTTCCATAGCAGCCAACAAGACGAAATGAAATTGTATTCAATCTATTGTATTCAATGTCAGAGATCGAAGTAAAGCTGTATGGTACCATATCGTTACAAAGTTTCTTGAGCGAATCTTTAGAAATGATGATTTTATCAACTTGCAGGAGAAATATTGATAAATAAATTAGAATATAAAACAATTATAATTACAAAATAGGATAAAGTTAAGGAATAGCTTAAATACCAAGACCAATTGAACCATCATCTTTACACAAATCCAATAAACGATATAGGCCAGGAATATATTCAGAAAGATCTTTCCCATATGTAATATTAATGCTTGGATCATTTTTATAATATTTATGACTTTCGATAGCAGCACGAATATGTTTCTTATAATCAACGTCTACGTTCTCTTGGGTACGTGACTTGTCAGTTATGTTTAGAAATTGATCGACAGCCTGGTCTGTAGTAGGTGATTGCACTTTTTCGTTCTGATTCTTGTCTAATTCAGATAAAATCTCCGTCATATCATCGAAATAATTAGACGGGTCATCATTCAGTCCAGCAGGAGGTGAATTATTAGCACGAGACGAATTCGTAAATTGACCATCCTGTGATGTAGATGAAAAATGCGTAACATTTATATTTTGGGTATGGATCGCAGCTTGATCATTATTTTTAGGAATCGAACTTACATCATTTTGATAATTGTTTTTAGGAATCGAACTTTCATCTTGATCATCGTTTTTAGGAATCGAATTTTTATCATCTTCCGTGCGTTCATTAATGTAGCTTAACTCTTGTTGTAAAAAATCATTTGTTGATTGAGAATTATTAATCTGAATTGGCGGACTATTAGAGCGACTGGAAGTCGTACTTTGATCGACGCTTGATATGACAGAAAAACCATCACTATTTTGTGAGTTCTCTACTTCAAGTGTCGTATCTTTAAAACAAAAACAAAATATTTAAACAAAAAAAATTTATCATTTCATTCATGAAAAAAAAAAAGATTATTATTACCATATTGCTCGTACACTTGCGGTAAACCTTTAATTTGCATATTTAGTAAAAGAAATAAAGAACCGATTTCGTGAGAATTTTCAGAAAAAAGTAACCGAAATTTATTTATATACGCCAAAAAAAACTGTCATTGTATTCCGAAAAGGAATTTTGTGCACAGTAATGATTGTAGGGCTGAAAAGAATTACGATTTTATCACTATGAATGAAATATTTAACTTTGTTTCGGAACTTTAAAAATGTTAAATACGTCATATATACATATAACATGGAGTTGTGTAAGCAGATAACAGCATCGTTAATTGTACCAGCAATCAATAATAATATATTTGAGCGAGAATCTATATACGCAGTGATGGGACTATTGGGATTGACTGTCCTATTTAAAAATTCTTTATACTGTAAATTATTGAATGAGACTTAAGCATCGCCTATTTTTAACCCTTGTGCGTAGTTTCATCACTATTTGCATAGTATGTATTTCTAACGCTAAATTGAAACATTTTGATAAAAGATTTTTTTTTAATGCTAAAATCACTAACATTAAACGCTAACGAAAAAATACGTAAACAAAATCACACGTGAATCTAAAACTATATAAAATGACAAATAAATAGTTTAAAGCTAAATAAATTATAGTTTCCCAATAATAAAATTCGTAAAAATCAATTGCTAATTTACTTTAATACCATTATATAGCGTTATTGATTAAATCAGTTTGTCATGGTCGATTTGCATCTGTAACGTACGCACGCGTTGGGCCATTTTACGTCATATTAAAGTTTTATATGACTAAACCGAATAGAATAGTATAGCCATACGAATAATAAATTTATGTCATGATAGGTCGTAAGGTTATAACTTATCTGTCATAGGTACGCGTTCGGATCAATATTCTAACTCCTCAAGATTCCTATTAAATATTGAGATTTGTTTCAGGTAGGACAGTCCAAACAATTCACGTATGACCCTAGCATCCCCAACCTAAAAAACTTCGCTACCAGAGTTAGGGTTAGGTTAGGGTTAGGGTATTTTTAGTTTTATTTTATGTTACACCTGATATTAAATTTTAATTCGGTCCAATTGCGAAATTTTTTAGGTTGAGGATGCTAGGGTGGTTCAAATCACGATTTCTTTATAAAAATCTCGGGCACTATGCACCCGTCCGCATATTTGAGACACTATAGCACGTAATATGCCAGCCATTTACTGCACCAATGCCAATTGTTGAAGTGTCATTTTTTAAAAAAATTAAATGCTATACGATAGCAATAATTATGTATCAATAAAGACACTTTTTAAATGACCAATATATTACTATAGTGCCTGAAGCCTTGCCTGGCGAAATTTCCACGAAAACTTTTAACCCGATTGGATATTAATAACGAAACGTCAGGTAAAGGTATGTACGTAGTAACCTTATGTCATATAAAATTTGGGTAGCTATCCCAATTACGGTTATATTGTTTCATGTTCTAATTTTCTCACAGATTTAAAGTGGATAGGTAAGCATCCAAATATCACGGATTCGTATATTATTGTAACGTAATATCCATAAATTGGTCTGCGAAAGCATGGTGGACAAGTTCGAATTTGGAAGTGATCAGCACAATTGAATAAAAAAATTTTTTGAACTTTTTATATGCGTTAAAGTACACTTTATTTTTGTGATTTTTCAAAGCCTACGTGCAAAAAAAGCACTCAAAAATCTACATTTTATTAAAAATACCGTAAAATCCCGAAAATAAGCACCACACCCTCTACCCTACTTTTTAGACCTCAGATTAGTGGAAATAGCAATAAAGTCTTTATCCCGTTAATCAGATTTTAAAAAATAGGGCAGAGGGTGTGGTGCTTATTTTCGGGATTAGGGATCGGAATCGGTTTAGTCGACTACTATGTTTAGTCGACTAATTAGTCGATTAAACATAGTAGCTTACTACAAAAATTTTTTAGCCGACTAAATCCTTATTCGGGATTTTACGGTAATCCAAAATAATCCCAAAATTAGAGGTTTTTTTAGAAACAAATTTTATGTGAGATCGAAGATATCTTGCGATCCAGTAGGTGGGATTTAATAATTTTTATACCATTAGATTCGTCTAAATGAGGTGAATCAAGTGGTATCAAATTCATCAAATCATGACTGCTGGATTGTGAGATATCCTTTATATTGTAAATAAAAACTTGTAGTATTGTCATTTATATATATTTATATGTAATCGTAATCATTTGGGAGGGGGGAGATTTTACTATTTACAAAAAAATTGTGCATGTGATCGATAAATTTCATACATTTATTGAGCAGATCGACCCTGAGTCAGCGTGGGAAGTTTGTGCTACGAGACTTGTCCACCATGCTGTCTGCGAAGGAGTGTGATCGATAATCAGATCAATTGCATGATACGGAATTTTTAAGAATATCTTTATTATGTAAGACATAATATTAAGCTGTGGGATAAAAAAATGTGAAGGCTTCGAGTTTATTTAGTGCACTTCAGTACTTAATCCCATTTCACAAAGTACATTATTGTAAATCTATTTTCCGTGCTATCTTTATCACCTTCCGTGTAACTTGCTCTATTTAGTAATTCATTCTATTTTTTATACACTATGTAAAAACAATGTATATAGACCCATGACTCTGCGGCCCATTGTTTAAATGCTGAAAGAGATGCTAATTCGGGTTTAGATAAGGCGAAGTCCTTCTGGTTGTTTATTAAATGGCGTTATCTGTCATAGTCATGTATATATGCTCAAAAATTGCTCGATGCTAAAATAATTTTTTTTTTCAAAAAGAAAAGATGATATTCACTAATTTGTGTTACCTACTGATTTATCCTTGCGCCATCCGGATTTTTACCGGTTTCTCTTCTAGTATTCACTTATTCTGTTGTTCGTTATGAGGAAAGCTAATACTGTAATAGACAGAATCTCCTGGTATATCTGTACTAAACGCACTAACTACTATATTAATAGCAGAAGTGTCTCGACGTAATCATGTATAAAATTTCTTTAACTTCTCGTAACTAAGGAAACAATAAATTAACAGTTAATAAAGACTACCTCTAATGGTACCGAGAGACCTAATTCTTCGTATCCCAAATCGCACACACTATCTTTAGAGTTGTTTTCGTAGGTGTGTTTTTGTTGTGAAGACTAAGACTAAATTACTGAATTTCACCTATCACAAATTTTTTTACTATGCCAATAGTATGCCAATTTATCAAGATCAGATACAACTTTTTTAGGAAGCCGTCAGATTATTTTTAACCTAATATACTTTAACCCCATAATGAATTAGTTTAATTAAATGAGAATAAAAATTAAATTGATTTGATAAAAGTAAAAATAATATATATCAAAAAAAATTCCGAAGTTTGTGCATTTATTTTAACATAAAATAACCTTTATATTATTATTTGCGTAAATATAGTGAGTGGATATAAAGATAATTATTTGACAGTTTAATAACATCCATAACCATGAATCATATACTAAACCGTATCTGAGAGATCACTCCATCAAATTTGAAGATTATAGTTAGAATAAATTATAAATATATCAATTGCTGCAATCTCAATTATCAATAATATAGTGTTCCAAATCGAAAATCGATTAATCGATTAACCCGATAATCGATTGACTAACTAATCGACTGGTCGATTAACTAATTAGTCAATTAGTTGATTAATCGATTAACTAACTAGTCAATTAGTTGATTAATCGATTAGTTAGTCTTAATATATATATATATATATATATATTCTCATGAAGCAACACAATTATCGTTATAATAAAACAACAAATAATATTACCTAGAGAAGCTACTCTAAACAGGTGGGCATGGAATGAAAATTGCATATAAGTTATGAAAATTTAAAGAATTCGATTGTCATTTATATTGAGAGTACGATATCGAATTAAATACCTAACTGATAATACATAACTACTATTATTTTAGAACTAGTAATCGAGGGTAGTTTCAAGAAGAGTGAACCCAGTGATATCTTCGTGTTTATCACATCGCATGGTTAAACACTCGGCCTAAGTTAGGGTTAGTGTTAGGGTTAGGTGATAGTATAGTTTAGGCCTAATTTGTTAGTGCTGGTAAACAAATGACGTCATTCCATGATTTCACATGATGTGATAATCACTGGGTTCATTGTTCTTTAAGTGTCCCGTAATCGATTAGTCAGTACAATCGGTTAATCGATTTAATCGATTAGTTGATTAATCGATTAAATGTAACGTGAAACTTTATTAGTGAGAAATTCTTTGTAGTACTGCTAATGTAAACCGGACAAATCTTTATGAACAGCAAAGAGTAGTAAATATATATTTTTTTCATTATCTACCGTATAAACGCGAAATAACACACAGGGGCGTTATTTTGAATAAAGACCAAAATTCGAAATTACACTCCTGCGTATTATTTCACGCCAGTCAATTAATTTTGGCATACGTACTAGAGTTGCTGGTGAAACTAATTAATTTCACCAGAAAACTGGTGCACCATCGGTGCACCGTTGAAGATTAGTTTCATCTACACCATCGATGCACCAGTTTCACCTGGTGCACCATCGGTGCACCATTGAAGATTAGTTTCACCTGCAACTCTAGTACATACATATGTAATCTTTAGAACAGTAGAATGACCAACATAAAGACTAAATATCTCGATTAAAACCACTAAAATATGGTAATTTAACGTTAACACATAGAGTATGATAATATTTAACTTTATTTAATGTCACCGTAGTTCCCACCATTATTCTACTACTATTGTTAACAAGAGACGCGTTCGTTTAGCAAAGATAAAAATGAAGAATAAATAATGTATTCGTTATAGAATTGGTTAGATTTTTCTAAATTTTCAAGCCGTCTTAGTATTGAAGAAATTCCATGTGAAACTACCACAAATGGTGAGAGAATTCTTTCTAAATGGCTTCAATCTTTGTATAATCCCATCAAATATAAATAATTCCGAAGCAGAGCGGAGGGACTTAAATCCAGACATTAGTGAGAGAAAATGGGTTCCGTGTGGATTTCAGGGGTATATAATAAATAAATTAAAAAAATAAATAAAAAGATGGTTTTTACGGTTAATAAACAAATAAATAAAGTTTTTACGATAAATCAGAAATTATTAGTTATTTGGCGACGTATGTCGTATTATAAATTAAACTCTTAAATACAGTACTTTGTTTACGAGATATATGATATAGAAATTTACACGATAAAATTAGATGAATAAAATTAGATGAGTAAATTCAGCATGTTGCTAATTATAGTTTAAAGTAGAAGGGAAATGTAATGTTAAAAGCGACCTTCAACTGTAGAAGTAATAGAAAAGTAATATTGGAAAAACATAATTACATAGTGACACATGAAAAAAATAACAAAAAGAAATTTTTTCATGATCATATGAGTTTGCCGGATAACTCCTATTTCATTTTCTGCCAAACAGAATAGGATATTTTGTACCTCTACTTATTTTTGAAAATAAGTAATGAATCGAATCGGCAAATATTCGGTCGGTCAATTTTTCCAGAATTTATGAAAATAGCTGTAAGTGAAAATTGTTCCTGGGCCAATTTTACCATAATGTGAACTTAATTTTTAAAAATTTCTATTTTTTGTAGTGAAAAAATTAAAAAGTTAATCCCGGCCGGAAATTAGTAAACAATTTTGTAATGTGAGCCAAAATTTTGAAGATCCTCGGCCGTTAGTCAATCGAAATCGAGGATCTGCCGGTCCAATTTTGTTGCGAAGCGTCAAAATAATACGTATTGCCCCCTATTGAACTTAATTTTACTTGTTACAGTAATTTTAATTGCAATCATTGTGCGAAATTCAATGTCCCAATGTTCTCGAGAACACTAATCAAAAATTTTAGGAACCAATTTATTAAAATATATATACTCTGAGAACATTAAATAGATTTTTTATTTGATATTATACAAGTTTAATTTTTCTATATTGAGAATATTAAAAAATTTTTGAAAACAATAAGGGTTTGAAAAAATGCTTCCAGTGAAAAACATAAAATCAAAATTGAATTTCACACATTGATTGCTAAATACAACCCTTTTATATTTGTGCACCTATTCATATTTACGTATATTGCGATAAAAAGATTTTAGCATTGCTCTTTTTAATAATAAATGACACTCTAAGATTATATAGCACTTATTTTAGCATGAGATATTTTTATTTTTATTCTTATTTAATATTTCTTTCACATTTTGTCAAAATGTTCCTGAACCTAGATGGATGCAGACTAGTGTGCTAATTGGTAATAAGATTCTATTGTTACCAACGAAGAATGTAATTTTAATTTATTTAATTTATCAAGTTAATTTAATACAACAAATCCTTCATAGCATAAAGTTATTGAAATGCCAGTAGCAAATTTTCTAGGTTCATGTGTCAGTCTCGTTAATAATTCCATTATTTTTATAATCGGTGGAGCTATGTTTGCTTCAGTTACAAAAATGACCTTAAATATAGAAAATTATCTACTTTATTCTTCAAATGTATTCTCATATGCAATTGATTCTAATACACAATGCAGAAATGGACACACTGAATATTATTAATTTTAATGATAGCTTTACGATGCGTTACGAGATACAGGCGGTTATTGATAATATTGGAAATATTTTTATTATTGGTGGAAAAAAGTATGATTCTTCAATTTTGTTTAATGATATGTTGATTCTACTACTATGACATGGTCAACACTTCCTTCGTCCCGGAATGATCCTGTTCCTCGTGTGTTATACTGCTACATTGTTACCAACTGGTCTTATCATTTATATTGGTGGATATGAACCAGACTTAGCTTTAGCCAATATGAGTGTGGTACGATTTGGTTATATCATTGTTATATATAAGTACTTAATTCACTACTTAACCAAAATTAAAATACAGATCCAAATATTTGACTCAAAGTCTTTAAGCTGGTCTACTAAAGTATGTAAAAAAATAAAATTTTGGTATAAATTATCTAATTAATGATTTCACGAATATTTTGTTTAACCTTAGGTAACCAATGGTGATTCTATAGGAACTCGAATAGGTCATTCAGCTGTTCTGAGTATGTATATCTAAATATTCCGATCACTATACCAAAATCACTGTATTTTTATTACCAATAATACTTACAATACATATGTTAGTATTAGATACAAATACCCGGATGTGGTCCGTTCCAAGTATTCCACAAAAAAATTCACCACCGCCACTTGCATTTCATTCCGCAGCATTATGAGAATTTTATGATAATTACATTTTGGCAATTACAATATTAAATTTAACATATTTTTGGTAAAAATTATTTAAATTTGATATATTTATATATTTATATATTAGGGAAAATTGTATCTACAACAACTGGAGTGCATATCAATAATGTATATACGTCTGGATTAACCCAAATAAATCTGAAATAGTAAGCAAAAAACCTTGCCAAGTCAATGGAGTCTTCCAACTGAAAAATCTTTTGCCCAATAATTCTCTATTTATTGAAATTTGCGTAAATATAGGAGGAATTATTTTTGTCGGAATTTTATCTTTTGCTACAGCTTTATTATGTAAGAAATATAAAACAAAATGAGTATAAAATTTTAAATGAGGCCAAACGAACTAAATTAATTAGTTTTCGCAACATATCTAGATCAAAGAGCGTTCAGAATTCAGTTGTTTTTGTGTATAAATATAAAAAAATGGATGCAAAAATATTAGTAGTTGCTTTTATGATAAATAGTTATTCTAAACTAGCACCTGGTCAATATCTGGGCACGTCCTTAAGTTCATTAAAACACAAAGAACTTTTTTCTCAAACTTATTATAAGTTCGGTATAAAATATATAGAAAATCATTATTTTTTATTATGAGTTCATTGTAAACAGTTTGTATATGTATATTTATTAGGTTTATAGTGGTGGAAAGAGACCCAGATCACGTAATTAGAGCCGACCAACCTGATTGTTTAACAGTTAAGGTACACGATAGACTTAATAGTAAGATATTAGTTTAAAGACGATTATTAAAGTATATCACTATCTAACTCTAATATATAACTACAGCTATTATTATAAATCATGGGACATCAGTGACGCCTGACAAAAAATTAGTTGAATGATTATTCTGCCGATTCGATTAGTTTTTGATTTCGGACATGATTAGTATAACGTTTCTCTACAAAGATGATAGATTTAATTGACATTATTGCGGTTTGCATAATTTTGTGCCCCCTATGATTATTTTTTTATATGTTTAAATGATTTTGATTGCGATCGCAATAGCTAAAGCCAGCCAATTTATCATGAATCTGAGTTTGTGTCAAGCTCAGATTTATGGCAAATTGGCCGGCTTTAGAAATCACGATCGCAATCACGATCATTTAATAATAAAAAAAAATAATCATAGGGTCACAAAATTATGCAAACCGCAATAATCGATAATGTTCAGATAACCAAATAATTTTAGATATCACTGATTACAGCTGTTTTCATAAATTTTAGGACAGCTAAAAAATTTTTTGATGGCCAATCGACAAGTTACCGAGTTTACAGCTGTTCTCAAATTCTGGGACAACTGAAAAAATTTCAGATGACCGAATCGATAAGTTTCTGAGTTCGGCCGAAGTCGGTTACTTGTTGATTCAGACTCGGTAACTTATCGATTAGGTCTTCTGAAAATTTTTCAGTTGTCCCAGAATTTATGAGAACAGCTATGATATAAATCAATAAGTTGTACGACATCAAAAACTTATCGATTCGGTAATCAGCAATTTTGCAACTGTTCCAGAATTTACGAAAACAGCTGTAAATACAATATTTCAAAGCATATTCGCTAGCAAATATTTGAAAAAAAAATTTAGAAGGATTATCAGTTCGAAAAAAAACCGGATGTTAGCAAATCTTTATAAGTCAAGTTCTCAGGCAATTAGATGTATTGAAATACCTACGTCACTTTAGGAAAACCACGTTTACTAAACTCGAATGATATATCTTACGATTTTACAGATGACAAAAAACTGTCGACGACCGAATCGATATGTTTTTGATATCAGTCGATGGCGGTAACTTATCGATTCGATCATCGGAAAATTTTTTAGCTGTCCCAAAATTTATGAAAACAGCTGTAATGAAAGAAAATCTGTCTACAGCCAGAGATGTAATTTTGATTAGAATGTTAAAATAGTTATTAGATACAATTAGAAGACTTGACATCAATTGGGATAATGTAATTAAAAAATAGCTTTTATATACCGATCACGCCGAAATCAATAACTTATCGATTCGGCCAAATAATCATTCTGCTAATTTTCTATAACGATAAGGTGTCTCGGCCAGGGTTGTAATGGAGCCAATTACAGCTGTTTTCATAAATTCTGGGACACCCTAAAAAAATTTGCCGAAGTCTATTCGGCCGAAGTCGATAAGTT
>CAJVPY010000829.1:0-22983 GCA_910591965.1 Dentiscutata erythropus
GCCATGACACACTATTATAGCCTGTGCCAGGCATAAGGATAAAAATTATATAATAATTGCAACTAATTACTATATCTTGATTGTAAACTGACAGTTTAGCTTTGAGACTCGTTCCATGCACTGACTTAACTCGGGTATTTCCTAAACGGGGTGTAAATCTTTTTCTCGTACTGTAGCACCGTATTCGCAAAACAACAAAACACATGGTTGCCTTCTACTGAGTTCGTCCCAATTTGGTAGATATAAATAATGCTGATCTTTTGGAGAGGGTAAGCCAAAAAGCCCACTTTTTGTCGAAAATTTTGGTGAGAATGGCAAAAGATGAAAATGAAAGAGAGATCTCTTGATACTACTTAAAAGAGAGTAAGTTACTAAAAACAACAAAAATAGCCTTCCTCCAAACAGTGCACTACTCGAATTTTGTCGATGAGTGATAAACTCTGAACTTGTTAGCAGGTAGTGTATGAGAACTACCTCTAAATGACAAGTGCCGGGTCTGCAGTAAGTGATAAACTCTGAAACTATCAGCAGGTAGTGTATGAAAACTATCTCTAAACAATAGTTGCTGTCTTACAGTTCCTTCTTTCTTCAACTTATAAGCTGAGAGGTTAGTTTTTACTGTTTTTGTTGAGTAGTTTTTTCAGAAAAATTTGGACCAAGTAATTATCAAAAAGAGTTGATTGTATAATAACTAAGAAATGTAGTTTAGAATTCCTTTATATAATACAATTATTATTATAATAATAAAGTTTCTACTTTAGCATTATAAAAAAACAAAATAATAATAATAATAAAACTTACAAATCTAGAATTTAGTTATTAGATTATATTTTATATATATACTAGAGCTATTTTTAATTAAAAGTTGGATAACTAAATATTTTATTTTTATTTATTTTTTTTATATTGCCAAACGTAGAAACTTTATTAGTCTAGATTAACACCTTTTTACAGAGCAATTGATATACAGTTTCTAATTACATTTGTGCTACTATTACTAGTCACCCAATATGGCATTATACTCCTTATTTTCCATATTACTTTTCCATTAACTATTTCAAGCCAACTTCAAGCTAGAGTTGGCTAGAGCAACCTACTATTACATGTCACACTCATGTAATTATTTTCTGTAATTTTCTTCCCAATTAGTACATATTGACTGCCGCTATTGTGTTTGTATCTCACGCCACCTTTTGGAGTGCAGCCGTAATACAATCCATATCTCAATTTTAATCTTCCTAATTAGTCCTCAAGTACTATATTACAAAATTTTCTATTGTTACTTATTTTCGTACTATTACACTCCCCTATCTACTCCTGCAGCAACTTTGTAATTCTCCCAAATTGGTTCATTCTGGTAGTTTTTTGCTCTTCTTGCTTCCATATTGGTGTACATAGCCCTCCATGTATTGGTACCATACAGTACAGCTAGATTTATCGAATCTCTAGTTGTTATCTGCTATGTACCACCTACTTTATACAATGCTTTCATAGTTGGTATGATTGACTGTAGCATGAGCACCGAAGCTTTCCAATATAACTATGTTATATGGGTGTACTACTGATGATTGTTTTACTTCTAGCTTAGTAATGCAAGGAGGCCTGGATCCTTAATTTATAGTGTATTAGTATGGCACCTATCATCAACATTGTGATATGTAGTTTTTCCTTATTAGTTTTACAATTTTTTAATCTTGTATGCCAGAGGTGTTTCTTTATTTGGTAAAGCTATCCTCTTACCACAGCCCCTTATTGTATTCGCCACTTCTCTCACCACTTCCAGATATACTGCATTTAGCCGTCCTCCCAATCAAAATCCCCAAAACTGCCTTAGAGTTGTTGGTGCTATCTAGCCAATTGAGGATTTATATACACAGCCTTATGCAGTATTATTTTCTGTAATGCCATGTTACACATAGTGCCCAGTCTTCTTTATAGCTCGGGACTTCTTCCAAGAATTCTTTATAGGCCAAATATGTACTTCACATAGTTTTATTGTCACAGGGTTTCGCATTCGAAAGCTCCTGTAGGTTACAGAGATAATTAATTAAATTAATTACCACTAGCTATAATCAAACCGTTAACCTCATCTGTGGAGGGTTAGGCATCTAGACCACTAAGCTATGGGACCCTAACCCAGATAACTAAATATTAAAAATATTCTTAAAGCTAAGGTACCAAGTTTAAATTCTACTAATAATAATTTGAACAAAACTACATAAGTTAGATTTTAGGATTTATAACTCTAGTTATACTAGTATATTAGAAATATCTGTGTGATATTTGGGTTGCACAAAAACTAGAAATTTATAAAAATAAAAAAACTTAAAAATTTAGAACCAGCTTGGCAAGACCCAAGTTGGAGATAGTGAGAACTATAAGAGTACTATAGAACCAAACCAAACTGAAAACTAAAAACTAAAGAAATTGGATATTATAAGATTCTTGAAGTGAGATTTACTAATCTGGCTACTTGAGTCATACTAGAGAAAAAGAGCATATACTTTGAAAGTATATACCAAGAGAAAGAAGCTTATAAGACATCTAAAGCCAAAGCAGACCAACTCTACTGAGCCAACTAAATTAGTATTTTTTATAATTTTTTTTTTAAAAAAAAATATTCTTTAATTATAATAAAACCAATTTAGTTATTATTTATTTTATAGTACTATAAATTTTTAAAATATCAAGTATAAATATTATTTTGAATTTTATTCTAAATTAATTTTAATTTAAATTAAAATTTAAATAATATTTATATTTATTATTTTAAAAATTTATAGCTACAATTTCTATTATAACTTATTGTAAAAGATCTTGTAAATAAATATATAAACTAATATTGTAATACACAATATATAAATAAGGTTGATTTAGTTTGTATTGCAATTACAGTTCTAAATTTTTTATAATTTGCTATAAAATTTTTTTTTACAAACTTAATAACAATTGTAGTAGCATAACATGTGATTAATTTAGTTTTTGTATTAAAATTATAGCTATAAATTCTATTATGCTTGCTATAAAAAATTTCACTAAAACTATTATATTTGCAGTTATGAATTTTATTGTAAAAATTTTGTTTACAAATCCTATAAGTTATCACAGTAGTGGTTAGTATTGAAATTATTTTTTTTTATTTTTTTTAATAGTTATACTATTATTTATTTGAACTTTAAATAAACTGATACTGTATTTTTCTAAAATAAACACCCCCGAAAATAAGCACCCCTGCAATTTACATATACCCAAAAATAAGCACCCCTGCAATTCACATACCCAAAAATAAGCACCCTAAAACATAATACCAAATTTTCTAAATTTATATACAATGCTTATATATATTAGCATAAAAAAAAACAAATACGTATAATATATACTATATTTTAAGCAAAGTGGTAAGTATTTTAAAAACTGCAATGCCACTAGGCTTTATTATTTATTAATATATGTAGTACAAAATTAGGAAACAAATTTGTTTTTTCTTGTTTTTGAGCTATAATCCACCCAATAAACACCTGATAATTGCTTTTTTTTCGCTTTTTTTTTTCTTATAGCATTTTCTTTTCTTCTAGTTCATGGCCCCAATGGCTCTACCTTTACTAATCTAAATGATTATCTCAATTATTTGCGCAATCATAAAATTCGTAATATCCTATATTAATTAATTTATTTATTACCATAATACATTATTAAAATAAAATGTAATCACAAAATTATCTTAATTATATATCAAATCATCACTGACATAACCATCACCATCACTTTTATTAGCACTATCCATTTCTACTCCATTATCATCATTTTCATTGGCACTATCGATTTCACTTCATTTTGTAAAAAGTATTCAGGATTATTTATTGCAGTAGAACTTCCAATTTCAGCAGAATTTTGATAATGAATGAATTCATTATGTTTATCTTTTTCAATATTGTCATCATTAGCATCACAAAGATCAATAATGTCATCATCATCAGCATCACAGAAATCGATAATTTCTAAATCAAAATCTGATTCATTTAAATTATTTGAAATTTTACAGCTTTTAAAAGATTCAGCAATTATTTCATTAGAAATGTTTTTCCAAGAATTCTTAACCTATATGTATACATCACCTATTTGAGCATGACAAAAATTCTCTGCAGCAGTTTCTCTAGTGCCACCTTTACTATCCATATGTGCCATTTTTTGTACAAGTTATCTTTGAATGGCTTGTTAATAGCAACATTAAGTGGTTGGCACATGCAAGTTAAACCTGCGAGAATAACTGCTAAGTCAAAACTGCATTCACAAAACTTGCTTTTAACCAAATCATCTAAATGACCCTTCAAAGAATCATACACCAACATTGCTAGGTTATTTCTAGTTTTATTTTTTACTTTTAACTCATGAAGGTAGTCCACATATTTCATTATTAATTTGGTATTCATCCAACCATTGGTTTGGAACCAAACTATGATGCCAGAGGGGATTCATCTTTGCTCTTTGCACATCAATCTCTTTCCCTTAAAGATACAAATAGGGGGAAGCTTGGTTCCATCTATAATATTAAAAACAGCATTAGTAAATCGAATGTAATGCTTAACAAAAAAAAAAAAAAGGTAATATCCTTGCAGCACATGTCAAAACGACCGTAAACCTATTTTTTTCATTGCCCATAGTACGAATATAAACAGTTTTTTCACCCTTCGGATTGACAGTAAAATTACCAGCTATGTCAAACCAAACAGGTGTTTCATCCATATTAAAAATACCACCTAAATCAAAAACCTTTTGGATTCTAAGATGAATAATATATTGGCAAAACTTTTCCAACAACTTTTAAGTTTGTTCAGGAAGTTTTTGGAAAATCTTTGTACATTGTCACAGTGCTAGATTATTTCTTTTCATAAATGTGACCACCTAACGAAGTGATGTTTTGAATGTCTTCACAGAATCATTATAAAGAGGTACCATGTCTGGTTGTTTAAAAATCTCTATCATTTGATTTTGTATAGCCTTATAAGTTACAGCCAATGCCTGTTTTTTTTGCTCAATAATCCATGTATACAGGATTTTTTCAGAACCAATCTGCTTGCTTTGGTTATTGGTTTTAACCATCCATTTGAAACTTGCTTTTATCCAATGTCCAACCATACTGGTATCAATATTAAAGTTGTTTGTGGCCTTGTTTCTTCCATATTATACTGCATAGTTAACAACTTCTAACTTCTGTACAACAGAATAGGAAGTTCGTGTTCATTTAGTGACTTTAGTTTTGCACCTAGTAATTTGGTTTGTTTCATTTGAAGGACCATTTTCTTTATTATATTGTGCCTATATTTTAACAAAATTATTGCTATGGACAAGTAGTAGACTTTTTTGACTTGGTTTAGGAATGTTTCTTTGACTTGGTTTGGAAATATTTTTTTGACTTGGTTTGGGAACATTTTTTTGACTTGGTTTGAGAATGTTTTCCTGATCTGGTTTGAAACTATTTCTTTGACTTGACTTGGAGATGTTCTCTTGATTTTGTTTTTAAGTAGATTGGCACATATTAATGCTGTTCAACTCTTTTTTTTATTTTTTATTTTACTTTTTTACTTTTTTTTTTTCTTTTTCTTTACTAAAAATTATTGCTTACGATCACAAGCTGTTTTCTCTCCCTTCATTAGGTTTCTGATATAGAGGGAACTGTTAAACTAGTGTGACCACTTTTTCTTTACAATTTTATCTTAAAGGTTAAGGTTTGATTTTTTTTTTTCTTAAGATTTTAAGTTAAGGTTAATAATCAATTTCTAGCAAGTTCTATTATAATATTGGTCACAAGAGATAAAAAGGATGTTAGTCAAATAATTTTTATGTGAGAAATCATGAGAGAAATCATGAAAAATAATCATATGATTATTATAATAGATTTTATGTACAAGAGCAAACAAAAATTAATTTTGCATAAAGGTATTTTTTAGTTTATTGAATTACCCAAAAATAAGCAACCTTATAGCAAAAAAGAGGTGCTTATTTTCAAAAAAAATACAGTATATATAAATACAACAATTTTTTAATGAATATAGTTTTATTTAATAAAGATTTCCTAACCAAAAATTGCTCAAGACAACCTGTCATAACAACTGTTTACTTCTTTTAGAATCTTTAACTTTCTAAGAATTTTGTATAATAAAGATACTCTCTTGATACTTTGCTGACTATTATATACTATATTCTTAAAGGGCACAAGACAAAAGAGAAAATTTTTCAAAAAGGTTATATAAAATAAATAAAAAAGAAAAAACAGAAAAGAAAAAAAAACAGACACAAATTACAAAAAAGAAAAACAGAAATATATATATATATATAAAATAAAACAAAAATAATAGTACTAATAATGCCTGCACTAGGCCTAAAAAATTATTTACTACTTTTAAATTTAGTTTTACTCTAAACTTAGTGCATAGTATATATAATAATTAAGCAAAAAAAAGTAAAAACTCTGTAAAAATTTTTAAAGCTGAGGTCTGAAAAATTGATACTTGTTTTCTTTTTATGCATAAGTATACATGTAAGCCACACATGATTATTCTAATTTTCTTTCCAATTTGGTAATAATATACAATGTAGATCTTTTAAAGAGATTTCTTAAAAAAATTTCAAACATAATAGAAGTAATAAAAAGAGGACTTTTGGTTATTTGCACTTTTAAAATTTTTAAAAGAGTGTGTTAAATAAGCAGCACTTTTGTTGTTTTCCTGTTTCTTTGTAGAAGTATAGCCTAAGAGCTTTATTGATGAAAAAAAGAGTATTGAAAATATCAAATATACTAAAAAATCCTTCTTTTCACTAAGATTTTATATACAAGAGCCCTACCTGCTAGTTATTTTGTGAATGTTGCCTGTAGAGGAGTTCCAGAAGATAGAACAATTAACCTCTAGACAAACCACTATGTTAGGCCATGACTCTTCAACAAAAGTTGTGTTTCCTTTAGTGAAAAATTTTGGTACAGGTGATTATTGGGAAGAGATTAAAAATTAAATAGTTTGTATTGAAATTATATTATGATTTTGATATTTATTATATTAAGTATAATTCTAAACAAAGTCACATGCTACTATATAATTATGTACAAATTTATAAAATTAAATACTTGATTCTGATCTTTGCTTAGATCTTTCATTCCTAGTTTTGCATAGTGACATTGTACAATTATCTAGTTTTTAAATTAATATTTGCCAAGTGGATTCAGAATCAACTTTAAGTTTGAAATTTCATTATGATTCAAATGAATTAAATTTTAGTTTAGCTTAAGTTGATTCTAAATCTACTAGATTTTAATTTAGTAATCACTATGTGAAAAAGCCTGTCAATAAAATGACAGGGTAATCATTATTATGAGATCAGATTACATGTCCCAAATTGTCAGTTATAAAATTTGGTATGATCTTATAGATTCTTGCTAATGCAAGTATTTTTCTGGTTAACATAATGATTGCATATGATTGTTGGAATACAAATTACTATATCTATTGGAGAATGGTAAGGAAAACAAGAGATAATTATATAGTTCTAAGCATGTAATCAGTAATGTATTTAAGGGCTTTTAGTTAGTAGAGAAGGTTACCTTTTTTTCGCTATCACTCACCTTGTAATTAAGGCTGGCTCTATTGTTCCATTCCTCCAGCCCATCTCTCAGTAACTCATAAACTAAGAGCAATATATTGATATTTGTTTAGGAGGCTATTGGTTGGTGTTGTTAGGCTCTGTGGCTGCCACTAGAATCCCACATTTGGCAATTAGGCTTCAGCCACTGTAGGCAATGCAAGAACTTCAATTGCTCCACGATTGCAAGGACCTCATGTTTGACGACTAGACTCTGTAGCTCTTGTATGCAGTGCAGGGACCAATGTCCTAGTTTCATTTACGTTGCTAGATAATACTGTATAGCTGAGCTAATTCTTTTTATAGCCTTTTGGCTACAATCTGTCTACGATATAGAGAGATGGATTAGTTTATCGATATATATTATTTGTTTGAGATGAAATATTAGATATTTTAGCATAATTAATAGAAAGATTGTAAGGCCTGTAATGATAACAAACAGAATCCCGTATGTTTCTTTGTATAAATAAAGTCAGCTGATCGACAATAAAAAATTTTCGCTCAAATCTTTTGTGACCAGTGATTATCATTCATCAACCCAATAAAAATCCTATGAAAAAAACGAAAAATACCAAATATAAGATAAGCAGACAATTAATTCTACATCGGGTTACCAATTTTTGTGTCAAAAAATTTTGCTTTTACTATCGTTAGTTATTGCAACTGCGATATTGCGATTCTTTGTTTCTAAATTATAATTCTGTAATTACGTACCTGCGTGCATATGACATTTTGTCGAACTATGCCATACTATTATAAAATTTAAGGCGTGATGAATTCATATGTAAAAATAATAGCGTGATGAATTCATATGTAAAAATAATAGCGTGATGAATTCATGTGTGAAAATAAACAAAATTTGACGAATAAGTCATGAGGACCAATCAAACTTAAGATTTTGCGGATGGATACCTTCAAACAGCGTATAAACCATACACTTCATGATTGTATCACTCCGTTCCTAACTACATGTTCTTTTATATGATAATTTGGCCAGATGTCCCAGGATTCATTATAACAGCTTGTAAATATAATAATTTATATGCAACTATAGATGCAGGCAAATTGTCCCAAATTGTCGTAACTAGTTGCAACTAGGATGCGAGAAATTTTGAAGGTTATAAAAACAGTGTTCTCTCACACGCCTGCTGCTAATAACAAGCCTTCAAAGTTAACCGGGTCGGCCCGGTTAACTTTGAAAGCTTGTTACTGGCAGCAGGATACAAATGGAGCCTATTTGCTAAAAAGTATGTTTATCTTACTAAATTCATATACTGATTCGGCTTAAGTACCAATTGTGGAACACTGTTTTATAGCCTAGTTGCAACTTAGTTAGTTATGGCTTAAGCCGTAACATATTGGGGCATCATTGAGACGATTCGCTTATACCTCTATATGAACTACAAAACTTTGATTTTCAGGACTGTAATTTGGGATTATGATTTTCTGGATTATGACCTTTCGGGATTAGATTATGAACTTTCGGGATTACGACCTCGGGATTTTATTTTTCGGGATTAGATTTTATTTTTTCAGGATTTATTTTTCGGGATATTACCTTTTCGGGATTTTGCTCTTTCGGGATTTAGTACATCGGGAGTTAGTACCATCGAAATTTCGATGTTCGGGATATTGACCCAAAATCGCATTTAAGGAAGGCCTAAAGACCTTCAAGTAAAGTAGAAGTCATATACCTCTTTTGAACACCTCTCATAATAAAGAGAAATATCATAAATTCATTCTTATAAATAAATTGTCTATCTAAATATTTTTTAATGATGCTCTTCAAACTAAGTTAACACTGGTTTCTGAATTTTGGTTTTCATTTTGACCTTCACCTTCATCACCGAGTTTCTTCACACCATTTGACCCGGTTCTTGAACGTTGGCCTTTACCTTCACCACCTCATTTCTTATTCACACCATTGGAAGGACCCAAACAATATATATTGGCTTTAATATAAGCTTTTTGCAAATTTTAATTAGAGCCAATTAACCCTATTTTACATATGGGGTCTGTTCCTTGAAAATCAAGTTTTGATCATATGATTTACTATGTCCCGTAAGGTCATTTTCAAGGAACAGACCCATATAAGCTTTAATATTTAAATAACTTTACCTAATTAACAAATATGACAATGATTTATTTATTTTTTTTTTATTCAAAAAATTTTTTAATTTGAAAAAATTCTCTTTATTGCTTTTTCTATTTTATTTGTTATCAAATTTTAAATAATAATCTATCTAACCTATCTAAAATTTACTAATTTTATCTACTTTTGATAACATTAAATATAATCTTTTAACCAATAACCACTTTTCAAATATAAAATATTGTAAAAAAACGACCTTTTTATTCAAAATTTAATATAACCTTTAAATGTATTATTCAGAGTCCATATTGGACCCGGTTCCAGAACTTTGGCTTTTACCTTCCCCACCACGCTTCTTATTTACACCATTGGAACCGTTTCCTGAACCTTGGTTAGCACCATTGCCATTGGAACCATTTCCTGAACCCTGGTTATCACTATTGCCATTGGAACCGTTTCCTGAACCTTGGTTATCACCATTTCCATTGGATCCGTTTCCTGAACCTTGGTTATCACCATTTCCATTGGATCCGTTTCCTGAACTTTGGTTAGAACCATTTCCATTGGATCCGTTTCCTGAACCTTGGCTACCACCGCGTTTCTTATTTACACCACTGCCATTGGATCCGTTTCCTGAACCTTGATTAGCACCATTGCCATTGGATCCGTTTCCTGAACCTTGGTTACCACCATTGCCATTGGATCCGTTTTCTGAACCTTGGTTATCACCACTGCCATTGGATCCGCTTCCTGAACCTTGGTTAGAACCACTGCCATTGGATCCGCTTCCTGAACCTTGGTTAGAACCACTGCCATTGGATCCGCTTCCTGAACCTTGGTTACCACCATTGCCATTGGATCCATTTCCTGAAACTTGGTTAGCACCACTGCCATTGGATCCGTTTCCTGAACCTTGGTTACCACCGCGTTTCTTATTTACACCACTGCCGTTTCCTGAACTTTGGTTGGCACCATTTCCATTGGATCCGTTTCCTGAACCTTGGTTATCACCATTGCTATTGGATTCGCTTCCTGAACCTTGGTTAGCACTTCCTGAACCTTGATTATCACCACTGCCATTGGATCCACTTCCTGAACCTTGGTTAGCACCACTGCCATTGGATCCGTTTCCTGAACCTTGGTTACCACCGCGTTTCTTATTTACACCACTACCGTTTCCTGAACCTTGATTATCACCATTTCGATTGGATCCGTTTTCTGAGCCTTGGTTATCACCATTGCCATTGGATCCGTTTCCTGAACCTTGGTTATTACCATTGCCATTGGATCCGTTTCCTGAACCTTGGCTATCACCTTGGCCTTGCCCGCCACGTTTTTTATATACACGTTTCTTATTTACACTGTTGGATCCATTTCCTCCTTCGCTATAACCATTTCCTCCTTCATTTCCAAAGCCTTCACCTCTACCGACTTTTACGTTTAAATAGAAATAATGTCAGTACATAACAAAAATTGATGAAAATAAAATACAAAATTAAAATATAAATAATAATTACAAAGTAATTCTTTGCTATATGCTATTATAAAGAGATTGAATGAATTTTAATAAATATATGTGACAATTTATAAAATATCATAAATCTAGAAAAAAAAATAATACCTCGCCTAGTTGGAGCCGCTATTGTGGTAGAGGAAGAGAGTAAAAGGATCAAACATACTGTAGATATATTTAACTTCATTATTTTTGATTGTGATTTTAAAAGATGTTTTTTACAATTATTTGTATTATTGTTTTTTTTTTTTCGTGAGTGAGAGAAGTTATATTTTTTAAAGAAATGAAAATGTTTGTGTTGAGTTGAAAGAGGGCTTCGAAAGGTTGTTTATATAAGAAATTTTGGATTAGCATTTAAATATGTAACATCATTTCTTTTGATCAATTACTTTGGCGAAATATTACTAAAACAGTTGATTATTTCTTTTTTCTTTTTTTTTCATTATTGCTAAAACTTTGATTCTTTTTTTTCTTCCCATCACTGCATAAAGATCTTAAATTAGGACAAGATTTATCTAAAGTTTTGATAGTCAAAATAGTGAAATTATTATTTTGAATTAAGTTTTTTTTAATTTTATATTATCATAAATAGAAAATGCAAATAAATATGCGTACTTTCATGTCAACAATATTGAAGCATTGTCGACGCTTCATGATTCAGAATTATAAATATATGATAAAGTTATTCAACTTTATTAACTTTGTACCGAATTAATATAACTCTTTATTAACGTCAAGGCGTTATCAGAAAAAGGATCTTATCTAATTTTTACCCCAAAAAACGATTTACTATTTATGTCAAATTCTGCAAGGGGGAGGAACTTATAATTAACTCATGCGTGCATGCGTATGTACGTATGTATGTACATACATGCGTTATGATTTTTTTTAACCAGTGTGGCACACTTCGACAATAATTTTACCGAAAGCTTATTTAGCCAACACATATTAGCTATTGGTATTTATTTTTAGTAAAATTATCATCTAATTTTATGTCGGCCAAATAGCTGTCAGTAAATGATTGTTGGTGAAGACGGACCCGATTTTAGCATTGTAAATACTGAAAATATATTTAATCAGCAGAACTCTAACATCGTAAATATAGGATAGTCATAAGATTCCTAGAAGATCTCAAAATACAAGTAAAAATAATTAAAAAAAGCAATGGGGATTTACGGAGAATATCGTTGTTTTTGTACTTGTCACACCTTAAATTTGCGTTGTACAATTGACCTTTTTTGATTTTCAGTCTCGTGTAATGTGCCAACTTTTTAAAAACAAAAATAACAAGTATCTTTACATATAATGATTTTAATCACTCTACTTAGTCTTTGAAAGTAAATAATAAAATTTTAGCTATTATGCACAACACTGACTCGAGCAATCCATCTGCATTAAATTTCTAATTTACGAAACACAAATCTTGGCATCACATCGTCATAATGCGTATAATGTAAATAGAAAAGTCCGGAAAAGTTAAATTTTTATTTTTAACTTACATAATGCATACATTAAATGTAATTTTATTATTTTGGACAAAATTTGCGTGGAAATTTAATATTTTCTATATTATGTGATAAACAGTATAGTATCGATAGTGCCGAAAATAGTAACTAAAACCATTAATATCGATATATAATTAATTTCATTACATGATAATATTAAAATGCAAACTTATTATTTATAAAAATATAATCGTTTCTATCATGATATAATGCACCGAGGCGTTATTTCGGACATAAGTTTTTTCTTACTTTGGTTTCATTAAAATTATAAATCATGACAATGATGTTAATAAAATAATAAAGAGATATCCTATTCTTTATAATTTTATTTTTTCGATTCTTAAGACTATAAAAAATAGCATTCTATAGTGCTATTTACGCTATCTACAAAGAAAAGATCAATCTTATTTAATAAATATTACTTTTAGAGCTCGCTTTATGACAGAGAAGATTCTTATTAAAAATATTACCGTAAAATCCGGACATGTATACCCCCCATGCGGTGTACCCCTTGCCAATTTGAAGCGCCAGTTCGTGACTTATACCCGGGTATATAGGTATTATACATACTATATGTACGTATCACTCAGGTAGATATAGTCTCAATACGGCGTACCCCCCATATAGAGGTACCCCGGGTACTAAATTGAGTAATGAAAATACCCGGGTACACGTGTCCGGATTTTACAAATTTATTGTTACTTAAGCAGAGATTGGCTAATGCCAAGCCTTAGACTATTTTAAATTTAGTTAGGGCTAATGTTATTAATAAAAGACATCTGAATTTTAGTCGGCGTTAATATATTTAAATAGAGACTCTAATATTAGCCGAGACATTCACTATTAGTTTTATTAAGATGCGAACTTAACGTGAAAGTAAAACAGGTCTATTTATACCTCGTGAAATAATATTAGATGCCATACTAGGTGCTATTTATATCTCGTGAAATGATATTAGATGCCATTATTCTTAATAAATCTTTAATGGTTCGTAATATTGAGGGAAAGTGCCCAGGTCTCTTATATCCAAACCTAAGATTGAATTTCTTTCATAGTGGATCGAGATTCGCCTCCGTGCAAATTTTTTTGATTTAAATTGGGCATATGAAAATCTTATACGACCAATTGAGTGCTGCTACTAAGGGAAAATATGTCTCAATTATACTTAGCCGACATCACGCCAAGTGACAATTTAGTAAAAACATACCTGCAATTAATAAAACGCTAACCCTAACCCTATGTGATGTCGGCTAAGTGAACTGTCGGTGAAGTGAGCAGCACCAGGATATGTCGGTGCAAAATATAATTGATTTAGCACACTGTTAATTTTTATACTTCTTTTTATTAATTATGTACTTCACGCAAATATTACAACACATAATAACATGTATTCATTTCTGCATTTATGAACGGTTGAAAACTTTTATATTATTTATAAATTTGCATGTATTAATGTTTGATAAATTATACATTTTATTTTTTTTTTGGAAGCTTTTCTTTCTTACGTGCTTTCATTTTAGTTGGTCGACATTTTCTTGAGAAATTTTACGATTTTTTCGTTGGACTGATGCTGGTTGTAATCGAATTTTTGTTCCACTTCATATTGATTCGTTTTTACGATAGATTTCGTTGATAGAGAGATAAACAGCCAGCTTGTCCGATGATAAAGATTCAGCTTTTTCATGTTCTTTCTTAGCTGCATAGCGCTCTTTGATATTTCCTTAAATTCGCTTAGCAATTAAGACACCTCTTTTCTGTTAAAATCCACTTCAATATTATTTTTTCAAATTTAACCATTGGCTCAAGTTCAATGCAATTTTTTTATTTTATAAGAATTATTAAAAGTATTTTTTGTAGTGGAGTAGGTAAATCAGACAAGTTGGACGAATCAGTTTGCATTATTATTATTATTATTATTATTTTATATGAAGCGAAATATGAAGCGAAATATAAAGCAAAGTATGAAGCAAAATATAAAGCAAAGTATGAAGTGAAATATAAAGCAAAATGAAGCGAAATATGAAGCGAAATATGGAAGTAAATATGAGGGTAGTTTATTTAATTAATCGATGATATCATTAATGATCGCTTGGATTGATTTCCGGACAATTGAAGCACAACCTGGTACATATTTTCGATTTGCGGATTTCCTAGTCCATTACCCATATAAAAATAGTTCAAAATTTCAGCATCAGGCTGTGACATTAATTTTATCCATTAAATAACTGGTCTTACGTGCCTTAAAAAGTGACCCAGTTAGATTATTATATTAGGTTTGAATAAAATCCACGATCCTATTATGATGTAAAAGCTGATATAATTCAAGTAATACATGTGTTCTTGTAACTTATTTTGTATATAAACCAAAGTGTGCACATTTTTTTTATACAACCAAGCTGCTAGTGGAAAATCACAGAATTCATGATTACGAATTTAAAGTTACAGTATCTTGTGTCACTTGCGCCTCTTTAGTGATAACAAACAGTCTATCCTAGATTTTTGATGCACAAAGACAAGTAAATGTTTACGTACGTACGTTGTAAAGGGGCCCGGGTGTCCGCGATACAAAATTTTTCTTTTTTTGTTAGTTTATTTTAATTACGAAGTTGGGACAGTATGCGTTACTAAAAATTGGAATTTCATACCTTGGTACAAATTTGCACCTGGTGCAAATTTGTATCCAACTAAAGCCAGGTGCGATTTTGCACCTATTCATGCAAGCCAGGTGCGATTTTGTACCTAGTCGTCTGAGCCAGGTACAATTTCGTACCAGATCGCTCTTCTTATTTTAAATTTGTTGAAATTAGAATCTAAAGAACATATTAGAATAACAGACATTAGTAAAAAATATTCCTGTACGCAGTAAAGGTCATAAAGTATTTAAGACCTATCTTTTTGCCATAATAAAAATACAACATCGAAATCTTTTCAGTAGAAGTTGGGTCTATAGAACCCTTGATCCCAAAATTGTCCATCATAAATCGTTCATAAGAAATCGTTTTCGAATTTCCTTGCCCCATGATCCATTGAAAAATCACCATAAGAATAAAGAGAGAAAGAGATATTCAATTAGTAATCAAATTTATTATATAGAGAAAGCAATTAAACTCTTGATCGGATTTCATCATTATTGCATATTACTAGAGATGGGCTATTTGTCAATATACATTATTACTTATCATTAAGAAATATTACCACAAAATTTTATTACATAGTGGTAATAATAAGTAAAAAATGGAGTATTTTCAAAATAAGCCTGATTGGATTTAAATTATATCATTCAAGTTGTATTTGTGAATTATAATAAGTAATAATCAGTTGTAATAAGCAATAATAAGTTCTGATATATAAAAATATGTAAGGGTAAAAAAATATGTATTTATTACTTATTACCTTGCCTATCTCTACATATTAGTATTGTTTGACTTTTCCAACGATTATTTGAAATCATCAAAGTCTTGTGACATGTGATCTGATATGAAGTACATATTAGAAAATAAGCAAAAGATTGAACAATTAGTACTAGAATTATGCAACAAAACTCAAGTAATGCCTGAATAGAAGTAAAAGATGACTTATTACAGCTTAGATATTGTTTTTACAAGACCCAAAGCTTTGAAAACTCAGACTAGGTCTCATTATGCCTCAATCATCACCTTCCATATCTAGAGCCATGTCTTTGTTCTTTAATAGAGTTTTAGTGTTTGTTAAATAGATAGAAAGTTAGTTATCACCTATTATTTTTACTTTTACAACATATGGGACTGTTGCAGTAGAAAGGGCCGAAACTCAGAAATATATAATTTTGAGAAAATTGTGTTTACTTTTTCGGGCTGATCTGGGTTAATCAAAAATTATGCGATTTGATTGGCTGGCAATATCAGGTAATCTTGTGACGTACAAGTATTCTAAAAAGTTTTTTTAAAATATCTTGATTTTTTATTATGCAAACCAATTTCCATTTTTAATTGAAAAGTATAGCCCACCTCAAGATTAATCAGAATCTTGAAAAAACTCAAGTTTGATTTTTAGGAAGTTTGGGCCCTTTCTACTGCAACAGTCCCATATGTATATATGTATATACATACAAAGTTAATACATCACAGAGGACCAAGAAACCCAGTGATATTTTAATAATAATTACATCACTTGATAAAATGTTTGGGCTATATTAGAGTTAGGTAATAGATTAGTTTAGGCTAATTTGTTTAGCACTAGCAAACAAATAATGTAATTGTATGATTTTATGTGGTGTAATGATCACTGAGTTTCTTGTTCTTCAAGTGTTCTGTATCACAGTAGCTAAGTATAATATTCATAATATATATTTCAAAAGCATTTAATCTGGTAAATATTGTAAAAATATTTTTTTTAATATTTTTTTTGTATCTTACTAAAAAACCAAATTTTTATTCTTGTTCTACTTAGAACTATTCATTTCTAATTGAGAAGTTTAAATAAAAATTTATAAGTTGTTTATTAACAACAACAAAGAATCTTATTTAGGGTTCCTAATGAACCTGAGTTCAAAGTTTATAACATGTTTAAAGTTTAAATAAAGAAAAAAGCATATAATTGCAAATATAAAAATACTTATATCTTGTGATATACTGGGCTAATTTTTTAACATTTTAACTACCATTCTGTTTCCAAGACACTTCTCTACAACTTAAGTATTGAAAAGAGGTTTACTTAGTACAGTCTGACAATTTACCAAATTAGAAAATTAAGCTCTAGAATAATCCACACATTAATCCTCATATCTAATTGGCTATTACATATGTCATACTGGCTTTAATCTGCACTTTGGTGTTTTACAAAAAAATTCTTTTAAATAATTATTAGATAGTGCAAGTTTTCAAATAAGCAGTATATAACATCTAGTTTTGTTAATCTCATTTAATCTCTCAGACAAACCTGTTTTGCTTAAAGTAAATAAAACATCATAAACTAGTATTTTTTAGCTAATACGAAATGTAAAGCTTTGTTACTGTTTTAATTCAGACAGAATTCCAGAAAAAGCCCATCATGTTAAAACAAGTAAGTATACAAAGTTAGCTAAACTTTTTATTTAATTAGCTTTGAGGTAATATATAGTTTATTAAACCTATTAAAATCTTATATATAGGTTATATAAAAAAAAGCATAACACACTATGGTTAGAACAGGACATAGTACTATGATTAAAATAGGACATCACACTATAGTTAGAACAGAATATAGCACTATAGTTAGAACAGAACATAGCACTATAGTTAGAATGGAATGTAAAATAATGGTTATAATAGAGTGTAGCATGATAGATAGTTAGAACAGAATATAAAGCAACAGTTAAAACAGGATATAGAATAATAGTTAGAACAGGATATAGAGTAACAGTTAGAACAGGGCATAGCACAATAGTTAAAACAGGATATACTGTAGTAGTTAGAACAGGATATAGCATAAAAGGTAGAACAAACATAGCACAATAGTTAAATTTAGGATATAGTGTTATAGTTAGATTTGGAACATAGTATGATGGTTAGATTCAAAATGTAGCATAATAATTAGATGGAATATAGCTTGATAGTTGGATTTGGGAATAGCACAATAATTAGATTTGGGATATACTACAATAGTAAGGCTTAGAACAGAGTACAATAATTAGATTCATACATATCATACGATTCTGAAATTAAGCACCCTCAAAATTAAGCACCACCAAATTTTGTATAATATTCAAAAATATATATCCCTAAGTAGATTCATATTAGATTTTTTTATTAAGCAAATCTACTATCTGTTTCTAAATAAAGGTATTCTTCAGGTAAAGATAATTCTAATAGTAGCAAAATCATCAAAATCGGTTTAGTAAAACTTTTACAATTATTCTTTAAATTTTAAATGATATTTACTTACATGACTATAGATTATATAAGAAAATATAAACAAACATTAATTGAATTTTGAAAAGCAATTACTAAAGTCCTACTAGATCAATTTTGGCAATTTTATTACTGTTAGAATTATTTTAATCTGGAGAATAAATTTACTTAGAATTAGTAGGAAGATTTACTTGGCAAAAAAACAATATTATTAATTTTTAAAATTATATCTGAAAATAAGCACCACTTATAACAAAAAAAAAGTACTTAATTTCGGAATAGTATAGTAATATGATAGTTAGATTCAGATTTAAGACATAACATGATAGTTAATTTAATTTAATTATTTTTTTTGTATTTTTTTATTGTTTTTTGGATATATATTTTTTTAAGTTTTTTTTTTATATTTTTTTATTGTTTTTTGTATATATATTTTTTTTAAGTTTTTACTTTTTTATATTTTTAAGACAAAGTTTTTATTAACCCAGTTATTACAATTAGACTTATCTGAAAATAAATAAGATGACTTTAAATAAATATCTTGTGAATATATGCTTACTTTAAATAAATATTTTGTAAATACATATTTACTTTAAATAAATAGATACTCGAATAAAAAAGTAAAATTATAAAAACTAAAGCTTGACATATTATATATACTAATAGGTTTATCTTATGTCTATATATAATACAAACTTCTTATAATTTGGAATATTCTGATCACATTTCAATACCAATAAAAAAGTGATCTGCAGTGTTCTAATTTGGTATATTGTCAGACTGTAGTAAAGAAAAAACTTTCTTTGAAAAACTCCAAATTTAAAAATTTTCTATTATAATAAAATTGTTGAATTTTAACTAAAATAATTTTCTTTACTAAGTAAACCTCTTTCAATACTTAAGTAAAGTTGTAGAGAAGTATCTTGCAATCAAAATGGTGGTTAAAACATTAAAATCAGCCTAGTAGATTGTGAGATATATATGTTTTCTTCTTTATTTTTATTATAAATAAAAAAAAAAGAAAGTATATAATCGCAAAGATAAAAATACTTATATCTCGTGATATACTGGGCTGATTTTAACGTTTTAACTTAGAAGTTAAAAGGAGATTTACTTAGTAAAGAAAAATGTTTTAGTTGAAATTCAAAAATTTTATTATAATAGAAAATTTTTAAATTTGGAGTTTCTTAAAGAAAAGATTTTCTTTACTAAGTAAACCTCTTTTGACACCTAAGTAAAGTTGTAGAGAAATGTTTTGGGAACAGAATAGTAGTTAAAATATTAAAATCAGCCCAATAGATCACGAAATATAAGTATTTTTATATTTGCAATTATATACTTTTTTTTTTATTTTAAACTTTGAACATGTTTAGAAACTTTGAACTCAGGTTCATTAGAAACCCTAATCCTATTTTAAAAATTTTAAGTATTTAACATTAACAAAAATCGATTTGTTTAAATAGAATAGATAATATTAAATCAATATACAGTACTTTACTATATTATTATAGACACTTTTTAAAAAGTCGTACAGAGCTAAATATGTAAGATATTAAGCTAAAAATTAAATTATAAATTCTTTAAATCTATATCTTTTAAAGAAAAAAAGTTTGCAAAATTCTATGCAGTAGTTTTTTTAAAATTAAAGTTACACAATTTTGTGTAATATTACACTTAAAAAAAATTAGTAATTTTAAAAAATTAGTTATTATAATTACTATATATTAAAAAATTTTTTTATTAAGTAAACTAAAATTTGTTCAGTATAATAAATTATATATAATTTTAAATTTTTGAAAATTTTAAGCCAAATATTATTCGTAATTGGATCAACATTTTCCAACAATCATTTAAATTAAAAATTCCCACTAACAGAAAAACAAAATTTTGTTGGAGAGTCATGGTTGATGTAGTGATTTGTCTAGAGGTTAACATTTACTCTGCAAGACTCCTCTAAAAGACATTTGGTATGCAAGCCAGGAGCATTACTATACAAGTTAACTGGCAAGGTAACAATAAACCTGGAGGTGGTGCCCTTGTATATAAAATCTTAGTAGAGTGTGGACAAAGCCCAACTTTGTTGACGAAACTACTCGACTGTTAACAAAAAAACACAAAGGATACAACAAAAATTTAGTTTTTTCAAGCTGCACTCTTTTACTTGGATAAGTGGTTCTTCTCTTTACTTACTCTCACTTTCCTATCGATCTTCTAAATTTTTTTAAAAAAGTGGGAGATTTGACTTACCCTCTCCAAAAGATCAAATTGTTTACTTTTTAAATTCGAACAACCTAATAAATTGCAACTATGTGTTTTATAGATACGGCGCATTAGGAAGTATATTAACCAAGAATAGTACAATGGCATGTCTGATGAAATTACAGAAAAGGAATAGTAGAAAATGCTTCAAAAAACCTCAAAAATCAGGCTCCCAGTATGGAACCCTTAAAAATGGCAACAAGTGGCTTGAGATATGGATCTACAGATTGTGGCAGCACCTGGCTTGAGATATGAATTAGGATGGGCATGATATAGTTATTTGGAGTCAATCGGAAGGTCAAAAAAAAGAATTGAATATTAAGACAAAGCTTTACAACAAGGATATACAAATATTATATTTATTATAATTTTTATACTCACCTGGCATAGGTTATAATAGTGTATTTTCTTTTTCTTTTTCTTTCTTTGAGTGTGTCCATCAGGACTATTCTATTCTTTTTTTTTGCTTTTTTCATCTTTTTCTTATTATGTTAGAATTCAGTTTAGAATTTATCTTTTTTTTCAATTATATATATATATATTTTTTTTTGTTTTTCTCTTTTTTTTTTTAGATATAGTTTTTTTTCTATTGTAAATGTGGTATATATTTTTTTTCTTATAAAAAAGTAAGAGATTAACTATTCTGCTCAAATATAGGTGGAAAAAGTTTTAAAGAAGAAATAAGTAGTTTTGATGGGCCAGTAGAAACCTTCCAGTGAAGTTTTATTTTCTTCAAGTACAGAAGTGAATATTACAGAGGAGAATTCTGCCTATAGCAGATCACACATGGGTAATTTGGACCTTGGTTACAAAGAGCCAGGTAAGCTAATACTTGTAATTTAGACATCGTAAAAACTTGATCTTTAGAGACTCATTTTTCAAAAATTTGTAATATTTCTCAGTATAATATTTTCAAGCCTAATAAAGTAGAGGCAAAATTGCTGAGTTGTTTTAAAAAAAAAATAAGCCAAATATTATTATTTAAAGTTAATGTTAAATTATTAAAATAAAATTAACAAATTATCAAATATAGTAATTTTATTACTATGATGTCTAAAGCAAAGGTAAATCATGTGATCAACAGGTTTCAGACTAAAAATTACTATAGATTCTTTATGATTTAATTCTGAAGCTAAAACATTTAATTTCTTTTAGTAATAATTTCTCAGTAAATATTTGATCAAATTTAATAAAATTTTTTATTTTAATTATATATATTCATAAAATTAAAATAAAAAAAAGTTAATTAAATTTGGTTTAGTAGTCATTAAGAAACCTTTACTAGAAGTTTTTAAAAAGCTTAAAATATCAGAAAAAAAATCTTAAATTAGCAAATTTTTTTTTTAAAGTTTAAATGATGATTTCTTAACAAATATATACTCATATTCAATGATTTTTTTTTTAATTCTACAAGTATGTAGAATTAAAATAAAAAAATTTACTAAATTTGAATAAATAAATCAATATCCGATAAACAACTCTTCCCGATGATCATTTAAATCAAAAATCCGACTAAATAAAAAAACAAAATTTTTGTTGGAGAGACGTGGCCATGAAGCGGTTTGTCTAGAGGTCAACGTAACTGCTAGCGGGACTCCTCTATTAGTTGACATTTGGCATACAAGCCAAAAGCGTTATTATACAAGATAACTGGCAGGTGGTGCCCTTGTATAAAAAATCTTGGGGTGTTTGGGGTCGGCCCCATCTCCGTCAACAAAGCTATCTAGCTGTTACTTCAAAGAAGAACACAGGGAAAACAACAAATCTTGTGTTTTTTTGAAGCTGCACTCCTTTACTTGGTTAAGTAGTACCTTTTTTACCTCCTCTCGTTTTTTTTCTGTTGGTCTTTCAAAATTTTCGAAAAAAGTTGGGATTTGGCTTACCCCCTCCAAAAGATCAGCATTGTTTACATTCCAAATTCAGACGAACTCAGTAGAATGCAACCATGTGACGTGTTTATTTATAGATACGGCGCTACCTTATAGAAGTCAGATCAGGACCCCAGTTAATGAGATATCTGAAGTTGATCAGTTAGTCGGAAAGGAAAATATAGGTTAAGGCAAAGCTTTACAATAGAGATATACAACCGTTGCATTTGTTATATAATTTTTTAGC
>CAJVPY010000830.1:0-22965 GCA_910591965.1 Dentiscutata erythropus
TCTTATCGCGACGTGTTATTTGTAACACTTATTTTTCTGGTTTTATGTTTGTATCGCGCCAGGCGATCTATTTGTTTTATTTCGGATGTTTTCTTGGTATAATCTATCTTTATTAGTAAAATGATTTTCCGGGAATTTTGCTTGTGTTTCCCTGTACATCGGAAGTGCTGTGTGAGCCCCCATTCTTTGACAGATTTCACTAAACATATAAATTTATTATAATGACGCGCCTTAATCGGAAAGCATTGACTATCTTAGCCAAAATTACTATTTACGTATTAGCGTTAGCAGTCAAAATTTTCAAATTTGGGGTATTTTACAAATGCGCCGTATATCGATATATTAAAAAATTTGACAAATTCTGAAAGCTAGATAATTTCTTAACTATTTTATATTTGTATGAAGTATCACTCTTTTTTATCTGAAATTATTCGTATACCATCTATCACTCAGCTAAAAATATTGAATTTAAACCATCTTTACTAAATTTAGCAAACAATTTCTTCCGTAATTTTAGGAATGGATAAACCATTTTTCGATTTATCGAAATTGGATTAGCCTAATATCATTAAACGGTAGATAATGGATGATTGTCTGCAGTGATGCGCTATACCTCAACCCGTTTTCAATAATTTTTGAATGCTAATATTAATAGCATTCATCTCCAACCAAAATAGTAAAAATCAGCATTAGGAAAATTTTTATATATAATTTTTTAAAAATAAAATTAAAAGCCGAGTGTGGTGGGTCACTTTTTTTAAAGATTTTATGTTATGAGAACCAAAAAATTTACTTTATACAGCCTTATACTAATCTATTTAATATTTGACACCGTTTTTAATTGCTATATGGACGATCCGCCTTCGATCATCTGGGATTTCAATTTGTAGCATTTGTTTAATCACAATGGATTGGCCATTCTTGAATTATGAAGGGTATAATACAATATGAACAATTATTTCCAGATCTTTTTTGCGATCGTTGAAGTTTAATAATTATAAGAATTAAAAACCAATACAATATGAACAATTATTTCCAGATCTTTTTTGCGATCGCTGAAGTTTAATAATTATAAGAATTAAAAAACCACGACTTTTTTAATTAAATATTTTATTTAGTAACTTATTTGCTGAAAAAGTTAATTAATTTAATAATATAGCTATATTATAACTTTAATACAGTAATAAAAAACTATACATTAAATATCGTATATATATTAAAGAATACTATAACTCAAAAAACCCTATTCTAGCTTTAACCTAATCCTTAAAATTTGAGTAAAAATTTATAATAAAATAAGAGGGTTAAAGTTACGTAGTTAAATTCTTAGAATATCGATATACAGTATATAGCTGTAATAATCAAATTTTAACGTTAATGGATTACACAGTACAGCAGTAAAGTTTCACGTGATAATGGATACCGGTATACGTATTATATCAGATATATATACAGTATATTTACAGTCTATACGTATGCTAATAACATTTATCCAAAAAAAAAATTTTGAATGATGTTCTAAATTGGATATATGAATGATTATCGTTATAAAAAAGTTTAATACCGTATTAGTATGGCACAACCATCGGTTAAAAATCGGTAAAATTAATTACCCAGCAAATATATTTTTTAGAATTTCATTCATACTTAATGTCTTGATATTGTATACACGTACGTATGTAAGTACATACGTTATCTAAACTTTAGTTCGTTAAATCTATAATCAAAAGAAGATCTTTTCCGAACGGGGTATCGAATTAACTGTATTTGAAATGATTACATCGGCGCCGTTCGGAAGTTCTATGATAAATTTTCGAACACAAGATCTTTCAATTGTCTTCGTTTATTATCAAATCTAATCGTCACCTAACGTTAGTTCGTCCCTGCAAATCCATCACTTCTAAAAGCGGAACGTAATCCTTGTTTATTTGCGGCGTATAAACATGACGCAATCAGATCATGGAGTTACACGTTATCATAATGGATGTAATGCAGTTAAGGCTGATCGTAATTTTTAATTATCTAATTCGTAAAGAAGTCTTACTGAATTATCGATCTGTACCCACGGGAGTGTTTAAACTATCTATCCATGTATAGTAAAATTACGTAATAAATAGTTATTTGAACTAGTGATAATTTCCATATTGGTATATATGATGTTATCGATATATACACAAATATATATATATATATATTATATTATATTATATATGAATAAATCATAATTTGCTTTCTTTTAATTAAACTTAAATAAATTTAACTTTATAAATTAATATACATACAACTCCCTGTATGAAGAACTGGAGGTTTATATTAACTGTTAAGCATTGTTAATATGAATACAATATATCGATATACATTTGTTTAAGACATAATATCAAAGATTTTGGATAATAAATACCAAAAATAGATATCAAACGTCAAAGAAAAATGATTGTGATTGGTCATTATAAATTAGACAAAGTAATAAGTAGTTCGCAGTTTCAAAGCTTTTCATTGTCAAAAATTCTTTAAAAACGCATAAAGAGAATAGTTTTGTTATAAATATTAGATACGAATGATTAATATAATATATATAAATAGATAGATATTCGCGATTACGTACTGTACAGTACATTAAAGGAACAATCATTAATTTGTGCGTGATTACTGTATATCATGATCTGATATATTAAATATTTGATTAGTGCAAATCCTGTATTTGCTACGATAAAAGTTATTTATGACCTCTGAGAAGAGTAATGTTTTCAAAGTGTTATGTAAAATTTACTATAATAAATATACAAATAAAAATAAAACATGAATCAATTTTGTTAACTTTTGTTTGTAATATAAAATACCTTTCACAACTCCACAGTAAATCCTCAAAATTCTTCCTACTTTAGTTATTCACTCTACTTTTGCAATGTCATCCTATTCCGGCCAGTGCGATGTATCACAGAGTTAATTTGAGCCAGAGGCGTTCATACGTGCTTATAAATTATAAGCTATAAATATGTGATATTATATAAATATTTTTAATTAATATTATAAGTGATACAATTTTCCTAATTCTCCTATCAGTTGATTTATTTTCTATAAATTTGCTGCTTCGTTCCGCATAACAAATTTGTCATATCGTACGTATTTTAAAACTCTACTAATTCTTGTTTTACGTATTTTATTCGTTGTTGTTTTTTTTTTTTTTGTATATTTGTATTTAATATTTTCAGAATTTTCAAAAGAAATTTTTATTTGCACGTATATTGAGAAAAAATATTATTATATGTATCTTAAAAAATTTTATCGTTATTTCTAGTTTATTTTTTTTAAAGAAAATACGTACGTATATGCCAACTTTTTTTTTTTTTTTACTTATTTATAAACTCGTTCTATCATACAAACTGAAAGTTTTTGGTTCTTGTACACACAGGAAAAAAACCGGTTTTAAAACCTTTGATCCCCGCTAAAAAAAAAAAGGAAAAAAATCTATTTCCCAAAAATGGGTAAAGAAAATTTTTTTCGACTTGTTAAACAATATCAAGGACAAATTCCTTCAGATGTTCAAGAATATATTATGCAGACATATACTTATGGTCAAGAAAGTTTTAAACGTCACCATGTATCTGTCTGGGAATCTTCTACAAGGGTCGAATTGACTCTAATGATAATAGTTATTACAATATGGTTTTTTGTAATAATTTTATCTACTTTGGGTTATCTCGCAGCGTAAGTTTTAGTTAATTTTTACTAATTAAAAAAAAAAAAAATTTTTATTTTGTTTTACATTATATTAATTGTTTTTAATTCTTTTTAGGCGTACAAAATTTAAAAAATCCTCTAAAAAATCTCTCTCCTCACAATTACCTGTTAATAAAGTTCCAGGTGTATCTATAATAAGACCACTTAAAGGCGTAGACTGTAATTTATTTGAAAATCTTTCTTCTTCATTTCGACAAGATTATCCAAAATTTGAAATTATCTTTTCGGTGGCGAATGATAATGATCCTGCTATAGCCGTAGTGCAAAAATTAATGAAAAAATTTCCAAACGTTGATGCAAAACTAATTATAGGTTTGTTTAAATTATTATTATTATTATTATTTTTAATATTATATATATATATATTTATTTATTTATTTAATTTTTATTAATAGGTGATCGAGATGTTGGCGTTAACCCAAAAATAAATAACATGATTCGTGCGTACGAATCTGTTAAATATGACATAATTTGGATTTTAGATTCTAATGTTTATGTTGACTTTGGATGTCTTGGAAGGTCCGTGGACAAATTATGTCAACCTGGTGTTGGTTTAGTTCATCACCTTCCATTTGCTGTACGTCCTGAAACTTTTGGTTCGGAATTAGAAATGTTATTTATAGACACTATTCATGCTAAAATGTATTTAGCTATTAATGCTATTGGTCCTGATAGTTGTGTTGTGGGTAAATCAAATTTATATAGAAAAAGTGATATTGAAAGTATCGGTGGATTGGCTCAATTTGGTAAATATATGGCTGAAGATAATTTATTAGCTAAGGCTCTTTGGCAAAAAGGTTTTAAACATGAAATGACTAGTGATTTAGCTTATCAACCACTTGGTTCAATGTCTATCACTGGTTATTTTTTACGTCGATCTCGATGGACACGTATTAGAAAATATACTGTCACTGCTGCTACTATAGTTGAACCTTTTATAGAATCAATATTATGTGGTCTTTGTGCGTCTTATGGATTTAATCTTTTATGGCATATTCATCCTTTAAATTTCTTGGCTTTTCATCTTTCTTTATGGTTTTGGATTGATCTCAAATTATTTCAAACTTTAAGTCAAAAGAAAGTTGATGTAGAAACTTTAAGAGGTTTCATTATGGCTTGGGCTATACGTGAAATTACAGCTTTACCTCTTTATATTTATTCTGTATTTGGAACTACTGTAGATTGGCGGGAGGGTACTTACCAATTAAAGAGAGATTCAACTGTGATAAAAATATCTTCGTCGCATCAACAAAATCAAGCCGGTGGGAGCATCTCATCTTCATCTTCTTCAGATAATCAAAGATCCTCTTTCTTTCAACAATTCATAGTGTCAATTCTTACATCTTTCATTCTAGTTATGAATATCTTTATAGATATATTGTTCTCTAGTCAACGTAATGGTAACCCTGTCGAGAACACTGAAGAAAATTTAAAAAATTCTGAAAAAGAAAATACTCTAAATAATATGACGAGACTCCGTTCTATGAGAGAAACAGACAGGATGTCGATCACATGATTTATAGCTATTTGACGAATTTGTTCAATCATGTTCAGTCATGTCTAATCATGTCCAATCGTGTCAAGTTACGTTTAATCATGTTTAGCCATGTTCAATCATGTCACGGTACCTTACGATCTAGGACCGTTACGTTATTAATGCATTATCATGTGCAGAGAAATAACACTGTGTTGTAAAAAATTACCGATACCCTTTTTCTATTGAAGAAAAAATTTTTTTTAAAAAAAAATCACAAAAAGACACTTTATCAACACGAAAAATGAATCGTTGAGATAGAAAAAAATCATTGCATTTTCATTTGACAGAGATCATATCATTTATTATAATACATATTATTAGTATATACATGTATATATAGGTTATATATATATATCCATATGCATAATTTTCAAAATACACAGTTTTATACGTAGTCGTCATATTCAGTTATTATGTAAATATCGTACGTAAGTACGTACGTACGTACATACCTGATATTAAATTTTGATTGCCTACTTACGCTTATACATAATAAATTTCGAAAGTGACTTTTAACCATTTAAATTAATTCATGTAATACTGTAATAGTACGAGCTAACCAATAAAATTCACCCCCATTTCTAATTAGTGATTGGACAGCTCTATGTTCAGATGTTAAGGGTTTGTAACTTCTGATCAATTACAAACAACAGTAATATTTATTTGTTTGATACCACGCGCATCTCTACTGATAACCCAAAACTTTGCTTATGAAACCCTTTGCATTTTATAAAGAAAACTTCATGAATTTTAGTAATATCTATCGCTATACCTTATTGTTATCGTTATTGACCTTAGCACTAATACGCAACATGCTTATAGCAGGATTTCTAATTAAACCCGATTAACGTTAGAAAATCTTTACTGAATTGGATCACTATTGTTTTTACAAAAATGTATTTCACCAATAACAATAATAAATAATAAACTGGGCATTGAAGCTACATTGACCATGATAGTGTAGTAAAATTTTCTATATGTAATTTCCATAGCGATAGTATCAAGTATTACAATGCCGTAATTGTATGCCATGTGATTAAGTACAACACGTTTAAATCTTGCCTCTAAACCTTGTATCACAGATTTTACGAATTTATATAAATATCTAGACCGAAAAACGGAAAGGGAATATTTCAATCACCGGTTTTATATCAAAATGGAAAGTGTAGCAAGAGGCAAAGGAAAAAAGCATTTACATGATAGAATTTTTGTAAAAAGACCAACTTTATGTTGCTTTTGCATTAAACTTCGCCCAGGTGTAATAATTATAACAGTTTTGTTATTGGTAGGTAATTGATATTTTTAAAAAAATAATTTAAATTATTACTAACAATTCGTATTTTATGTATTCAGTTACATGCAATATGGAACGCCGCAATAGGATTCTCTGGAGTTGAAGGTAATTAATTAATTAATTAATTATTTATTTATTTATTTATTTTCTACATTGTAAATGTATAATCTTACAATTAATTCAATTAATTCAATTAATTAATTCAATTAATTCAATTAATTAATTTAATTAATTGATTGTTCACTAATTCTTAAATTATAGCATATGTGTCTCATTTACCAAAAGCCGCAACCATAAGTTTTGGTGCTCTTTACGTTTTGGTGATTCCTGTTGCCGTATTTGGTTTTTATACGTTATCTAAAGTATGTCGTTTTTAAAATAAATTATATAAATTTTTAAAATTATTTATTAATTGATTTAATCTTTTAATTCTTATTCAATTCCTGGTTTTTAGTTTAAGGAAAATCCAAATTTATTACAAACTTACTCAAGATTATTTTGGTCTTCGGTAGCTCTTCTTATATTGCTGCACCTGACTGAATTGATATTTTCTTTTGTATGGCGTAATGATATAATCGCAGATTGTGAAAAAGATATAAATTATTTAGTACCTTCAAATACTAGTACTTCAACGATTCCCTATGACCCACATGCACCTGATCAGTCTGTGATTAATAAAGCTTGTAATCAAGGTGTTAATTTGTTCCTATTATGGTCATCTGTAAATTTTTTAATTTTTAACTTGTTACTTTCTGTAAGTGTATAATATTATATTTTATGTAAATATTTAGTTTATTATTGAAAATTTTCTATTTATTTACTTATTTAATCTTCTTTTTTTTTCTTTTTATAGATTTATTTCGGTACTATAGTTGAAGCTTATAGTAGGGAACAACAGATTGATAAGCATGAACAGATTGATGAACAGATTGAAAAACAAGAACCTATCTCTTAGTTTTAACTAGTTAAAAGTTTTGGTTTTATTGATACTATTTAAAGGGCAAATGATATTTTAAATTAATTTTACATTTCTAGGATATTTTGTATAATATGGCTCCTATTAGAAAAAACTATTTTTTTCATAACAGAACAGATAATACAGTACACAATTTATGTTCTTTTTTTCATATTTATTACGTATCAATAAGTGTTTATTATTTTGAGCAATTTACTGTATAAAGATTTTTTAATAAAGTCAGACAATTCACGCGCGTTCTTATCTAACTCAAATATATATATATATAGTGTAGATTAGTAAATTTTACAGACAATAATTATTCCATAAGACCGTTAGTAATTCATAAAAAAAAATTTTCTATTGCATGATTTCAGTTCTTTTAACTTGATACTGCAAAGTCTCAAACAACAAACAACTCCTACTAATAATACCATGATAAACGCATACAGGCGTGTTTAAAGAAAAATTGAAAATCAAATATTTTTTCTAATTTAGGAAAAAGAAAGGTCTATTTCTTATTATTGACAAGCATTAATTAACTACCGCTACATAGTTAACTAAATTTATACAGAGTTGTTGACGATCCAAGAAAATATCCAAGCGTAGTTTCTGTAATTTCTGTAATAGACTAGTTACAATTTAGTTATAGTCACAAAGGTAATGAATAGTAGATCGTTAACATGGATTTATTATAAAGATCGGATGCGTGAATTATACAGTACATGCAAAATAAAAGATAATTTATGTCTTTTTCGCGAAAAGTCTAAAAGTTATAAGATAGGACCTATACGTTTCGCTTTCCGCACTCATTTTATTTAACGTTTTTTCAATATCCTTTTTAGGAAAGGCCCATGATAAAACGTTTCGACAAGAGTCGTTTATGAATGTTTCTGCTAATATTCCAATTTTACCTGCCCATGAGCCAAGAGGATAAATTCTCTCTTCTTGTTGTACAAGAGTTAAATTTGGCATTGATAACATTAATTCTTTATGTCGCTTTGTTAACAAAGGGTCAATGCCTGAGGAACGAAATCGGTCATGTACTATGAGCATTCATATATATGAGATATATGAGAATTGGTTAATTAAAACAGATTTAATATCAATTAATTTCAAATTCAATAATTTTCTATTTACCAGAATTATAAAGTTGAGTTGTGAGAGGCCCAGGATTATACCATGTCAATTCTAGTTCAACCATTTCTAACCAACCACCAGGCTTTAAAACACGGCAAAATTCTTTATATACAATGTTTTTCCAATCAGATTCTGCGATATCGAATGTCAACATCTGTGCGCGTACGAAATCAAACGAGTTATCTTCAAATGGTAATCCTTTCAAAATATCATGCTGAATAAATTGGACATTAAATGGTTTTATATTTGGATGAAGTTTTAAAACATCAATTCCAATGTATTCTGATTTTTGATAGTCAGCAGCCATTTCACAAACCCATGTACCGGTGCCCGAACTATAAGATTCTTAAGTTGTGTTACGAAAGAACGAAATGCATAGTACTGTATAAACATTTATAAAAAATATATAAAATATATATATATATTTATTTATATTTATATTTACCCAACATCCAGAACCCGCGCTCCCTTTTTTAAAACATCATCAATTGGTGATGAGAAATTCCCTTGCCATATCTCTCTCATAACGTTTTGCCCTAAATTCATTCGATCACTCGTCTAAATAATATAAGGTATAGCTATTATTTAAACAAAATAAATAAATAATAAATACACTATATACGAAAAAAAAAAAATCTTCATACTGATTCTATGTCTTTTTCATCGGATTCATAAAGTTTCTTTCTATTAGAATGTTTGTTTCCCATTGTTATTATTTACCAAATAATGTGAAATTTTTGAATTTTCCATAACTTTTGGTTTGACATCTGTATTTATGTTATTAATACGTATATATTTTAACTATTTATGCACATATATATTAAGGAAAAGATGGTAATTGGTTCTGTTATATTTAAAGTTTGAAAATTAATGACCATTAATAATATTTGAAATATCAATAAACGAATTGTTTTAGGCAATATTAAGTTGTGCCAACTGGATATTTGGAAATCTTTCATAAAGATTTTCAATCTTTATATGAAATGCTCTCTGACTCTCCTGAATTCATTTATTAATTTCATTGGTAACATGATGTAATGTTTAATGATCCTTGTCAATAATAAAAAATTCGGTTAAGGCAAAATTATTGACTTAGCCGATTGATTTGTTTTTTTTTAAAGATCAACTAATCGATTTTATTAATAACCATTCCTACCAATGTATAAGTGAATGAACTTAAGAAATTAATCGACTAAGGCTTAGTCAGTCGGTAAAAGTGTTCGGCCGAGCAATGTTCATCAATTTGTTTAAAAAAAAAAAAGTGTTATTCAAGTTGGATCGTTGGATGTTTGGTAAATTTAAATTTTATTCATAAATCACATGGCCATTTTTCTGGCAAGGACTACCTTCGCAGAGGATGATGATATCATCGCATAAATGACCTTCATATCTCGCACAAGTAAAATTTTATGATTTATCAGATACAAAAAATAAAAATTTGAACTGTCATCAAAATACTGTATATGATCCGCTAAACTCAAAATTTGGCAGGATGAGACATCACGCGAAGTCATATGATTTGTGGAATGTAACCTTACGCGAAGTATATTTCTAATTTTTTTTTTGACGCGAAATTTTTTACAAAAAAAGGGTCTCAAAATTTTACATATATGATCTCACTTGAATTATGGGCTTAAATATTAATTCTATGTAATTAACCATCAGGCCGTTTCTAGTTATCAGGGGCACAGCGGAGGATATTATAGGAGGGTAATAGACCAGATTTTGTGTGTATTTTTTGCTATAGCTACTTTAAATATTTAGTGTTTGTAGTCGATCCTTATTTATCGACTTGACTAAGTCGATACTTAACATTCGGCTAAGTCAGAGTCGATTAATATTTTTTTACCTTCGGAATTTATCGGAGATTTCATCAAATTTTTGTCGTTTTGTCGCGACCTTGCTCGTATTTTATGTTCGTTGATCTTCTTTTCAGAATTTTTCGGTCTTACTCTTAGTAAATAGTACTAAGAGAGGTAATGTATCGAATTTGATTGGCACTTTAACATAATCTAACATAAAATCGACTAAGTCGATTTTGGAAAATCGGGTAACTAAGCCGGCTAAGTTGATAAAAATTAAAAATCGACTACAAACACTAATTTAAGTAATACTAAAGTAGCTACTTCAGAAATCTATTTTAAAGTGCTAATTTAGATAGTAGGCTACTCCACACCAATTTTTCAAACGAGATGATCCTTAATATTAATGTTTAAAGCCGATCGCCTTTAGTATCGGTATGTAATTAACCTATATCCCGAAAATTTCCACCAATAAAATTGGTTGGTTGTTCAATTTTCCTAAATCTCCTGTATATATAAACCAAGATCCGACTAAATTGATTTTTATCGGCTAATTCTATATAAATTACAATCATTACTAAGACTCAATGAAAATTAAAAGACAGCACTTACATTATTCATTGGCAATACATGGCTGAATTGGATATTTTTCGATTGGTAAAGTTATTGCATGGTAATAAGACCGAGGCGAAAGTGCATTGCTTAAAATGGGTAATGCATTAAATATCCTAAGATTATTTAGATCACTAGAACTACCACTGAAAATTCAATCAAACCAATATTAAATTTATTAAATTTAGCACATAAATGGTTCATCCATGAGTGTATTTGAGTGCTGCAAAGCGAAAACCTGGAACTTCGGTCATTGCCGGCTCCGCTTTCTGTTCCGACTCCTGATAAATTTAAATTAAGCACAACATAAATCATATTGTGTTTTTCGGGGTTTGATCTGTAAAGTTAATTTTGGAAAACTCTCAATTACAGGTTTTCGATTTGCAGCACTCATTTCTAGTAGATGTAATGTTAATCCACTGCTGATTTCTATCAAAATTGCTTTACAAATAATTATTATATAGATAACCATTAAAATAAAGATCATACATATTATTTTTTCCACAAATACATTCTTGTAGAAGTTTGCAACCCGGGCTCGTGCCCATGCCCAACAAAAAATACAGGCATAGATATGGGCATGAAAGCTTTGGCATGGGCATGGGCATAGGCACAAAAACCTGGGCATGGGCATGGGCATGGGCACAGGAATAGGCACGGCATGGGAATAGGCACAGGCACGAGCATAGGTATGAGCACGGGCATAGGCATGGGCACGGGCATAGGCACAGACATGGGTACAGACACAGGCACAGGTATAGTTATTAGACGAAACCTTGAGGTTTCATACGAAACCTAGTTTCGCCTTTCGTTAATTAAGATGCTGAAATTTGAGGGCTCGATATTAGACCCGTCATTAAATGATAGGTTAAATTTGAGTATATTTATTACGTGTAAAAAGAAGACTGCAATCATGTGAGTTTTAGACAATCACCGGTATAACATGATAAATCAAAATAATCAAATAAAGCTAAATAATTAACAAAATGAGAAATAAACCAAGCAAAAATGAGACATAACTTGTGCTTGTAATGTCACATAAAATAACGTCCCCTTTGTAGAATAAATGCATAAATAAGATAACTGGTTTAATAACTGAAAATAAATGCTGAAATGGTCTACATCTACAGCACTGAACATACAAAATATCATGGAAGTGTGACCAATTAAAAGAACGTATTTGCGCACACCATTTCACTTCCTGGGTAATAAAGTTGGTTTTCGGATTATCCTAAAATAAAAAGATTTGTTTTGGATGTCCTAAAATTCCTAAATTGTCCCAAATTATCCCAAATTATCCTATATTTTTACTAATGTGAAAGTACTAACGATTGACATAAATACGCTTTTGGAAGCAAGTCAAGTTATATTTCAGTCATGGGTGATGATGGAATAATTATGGTTAGTCATTAATAGTGCATTGGTCGTATTTTTTTTTATTTTTTATTTTTACAAAAACTCAATTATATCGTGATCCAGTAATCCAAATTGGATAATTTAATATCATTCGAATCGTCTCGATAAGACGAATCGAATGGTACCCAAATCATCCAATTCGGATCATTAGATCACAAGATATTCACGAAAGGCTATTTAATGAATTACGGCTGAATTGCGGCATTTTTGCCGTAATTCATTGAATCGTTATTTGCGAATACTTTGTGACCCAGTAATCCGAATTGGATGATTTTGATACCATTCAATTTGGATTACTGGATCACAATCTAATTGAGTTTTGTGAAAATATTACGACCAATTACAGCATTGCGTTCACACCACTAGTTATTAATATAAAGAAATTGAGTGCTAAAAAGAATAAGCACAAAGCGTTCGAATATTTAATTTTAAACTTTAACAAAGATAATCTAACTATAATTTGATTTTTATTTTAATTCCGCTAATATCAGTACAAGAAATTAATAATAAGTTTTCGCACATATTAAATTATAAAGTTGATTTGGAATCAAATTTAGGTGGGTAACCAGGTATTATATTTGGGGATATATTATATTAAAATTAGTCAATCAATATGCGTAGTTATCTTATTCAGGAAACAGTTGGTAACAATAGTGAGTAATACGCGAATCTTAAGTTTGCTACAATATCGATATTAAATAATTTTTCAGATAATTATTTCATTTCAAATCCCAAATAGAGACCATTTTACATAACTGCTGTAAAAAAAAAAAATAATTACTGATCTATGATAGTGATAACCCGATTTAAGGTTTGAAATGAAATGATCGATACTTTGAACTTATTATACATTATACATCAAAGTAAGAATAAAATACGATATCGAATTATATTAAAGAAATATTGAATGGTCGAAGGTTAATTATATAGTATATATATTAATATTATAATTCTGTAATAATCTGTACTAAATTTATTGACTAATCTCTAAATGCACACCCTCTCCAAGTGCACATACATGCCTGGTCCCGAGGGCATGCACTTATAGAAAATTTACTGTACATACAAATTCTTGGTTACTGGATTCACTTTTTTTAATTCGGATTTATTTAATTAGTAAAGAGAGCAAATAACACATTTAGTATTTGTACCTACCAAAAATAATTTTTTTTTAAACTTTAAACAAAGATATCTCAACAATCACCTGACAAAATTTAATAAAACTTTTTTTTATTTGAATTCTAAAATTCTTAGAACTCAAATAAAAAATTTTTATCAAATTTGATCAGGTGGTTTTCAAGATACCTTTGCTCAAAGTCTAAAAAATTTGGTGTAGCAATAGGCGTTTTGATTTTTTCTATCTTTGAGCGAAGTTATCTCGATAACTATTTGGCAAATTTGATAAATCTTTTTATTTGTATTCTATGAATCTATAGAATTCAAATAAAAAAAAGCTTCATTAAATTTGGTCAGGTAGTTGTCAAGATATCTTTGCTCAAAGTTTAAAAAAAATTTAACATAACTCTAATTTTAATAGGCGTTTTGGTTTCCCTCTAACTTTGAGCGAAGATATCTTAACAATCACTTGAACAGATTTGATTAAATGTTTTTTATTGAATTCTATAGATTCATAGAATCCAAATAAAAAAATTTTCACCAAATTTGGCCAGGTTGTCAGTAAGATATCTTTACTCAAAGTTACAAAACGCCTATTAAAATAAAAAGTACCAAATCTTTTTTTAACTTTGGGCATAGATATCTCAACATCTGCCTGATCAAATTCGATGAAAATTTTTTTATGGAACATAGAATTCAAATAAAAAAATGTTTCATCGAATTTGGTCAAGTAATTGTCAATATATTTTCACTCAAAGTTGGATGAAAATCAAAATGCTTATCAAAAATAAGAGCTGCACCAAAATTTTTTAAACTTTGAGCAAAGTTATCTCAACAACTACCTTGCCAAATTCAGTGAAACTTTTTTTATTTGAATTCTATAGATTCATAGAAACTTTTTATCAAATTTGGCCAAATGGTTTCGAGTTATCTTCACTCATAGTTAGAGAAAAATCAAAGCATCTATTGCTACACCAAATTTTTTTAAAATTTAGGCAAAGGTATCTCAACAACCACCTGATCAAATTCAATAAAATTTTCTTTTATAAATTTATAAAATTAAAATAAAAAATGTTTCATCAGATTTGGTCAGATGATAGTCGCAATATCTTTGCTTAAGTTTTAAAAAATTTATTTTTATTGGGAGGTATAAATACCAAATGTTGGAATATGATTACCAGCACTTTTAGTAAAAATCTGCATCAGATATAAATCTGGTTTTTTCTACATAAGAGCCTTTTTAGTGGTGCTTGTATTGTTATTATGTATACTTATACAATATCCTAGTTTGAAGATGTCTAAAGCCATGTCCAGTTATATGTTTTTTGACTTTTAAAATCAGGGTGAATTAGCCTGGGGCTAGTGATTTGAATCCGGTTAGCCTATACTCGATTAATCAACCCGAACCGAATAAATTTCAGTTGACTGGTTGAAATCAGTTGATCCAGTATATCTGGTTGAGGATTAGGTAATTGGTTGGCAGGATTGATATAGTTTGAAGATAATATAAGGAGGAAACAAAGGCTTCATAAAGTTCTGAAAAGAAAATGAATAAACATAAAGATGAACAAGTTGAGACAAACATTTGAGCAATGCTTCGAAAATTTTCTCGATAATACAAAAAGTAGAGTCAATTTCAACTGATTGACAACTATTTGAATAAAATAATTCAGTTTGGTTAACCGATTTTTCTCAGTTCAAATCACTATCTGAGGCTAGGGTTAGGAAGTGTTTTATAATAATAAAATTGCTCTTGTTAATAACTTGAAATAGGCTTAGACACCGATTTTCACTTTTTTTTTGCTATTTTCCTCTTTGAGCTAATCTGTCGATCAAAATAAACAATTTTATTGGCTCTATATCATGTGATCAGCACAGCTTTAAGTTTTTAGGTATTTGTAGCTTTCTTTTTATTAGAGATTGCTCTTTAGTATAGCTGGGCAATATAGAATTATTATATATAAAAATAACTATTTAAACTAATTTAAACAAATTTATAAATGGCTAGGGTTAGAGTGAGGGCTATTAGACTAGAGTTAGAGTTTTTTTATATTATAATCTTATAATATTTCTATATTGCTGTATTGCCTAGCTATACTAAATGAGATCCGTCACCAAAATTTAAATATTTATGGATAATTTAAATACTTAGACTAAGAAAAATTACTTTAAATTACTTTTATAATTTTTTTTTATATAATTTATATAGAGAACATGTTTTTTAAATTTTATCTTAAAAAAAAATTTTGCAGAGAACAATCTAATAAATGTTCTCAAATTAAAAGAAATGTTCTCATGTTCTCATGAGAACATAAGATTTCAACACTGTTGTAGACAAATTAATTTTATAATATATTGGGGTTTTGTCGGCAAGTATATTGTGTCGTCTCGATACACTTCGTGTCCATCCGTTATCTTGAGTAATTTTGATACAACCTACGTCGAACTGACACACATTTGTGCTAAACTATCACTAAAGGTGTCGATCTATCATAGTTTGTTTTGAGCGGATACGACTTGCTTCGTCGTGCGCAGTTTAACACCAGCCGCAAATTGAATGCTATAAATCTCATAGGCATAGTCTATATTTTTAGGACGGAACTCGAATTGGGGATTAGCGAAAGGGAGATCATTATTATAATGCTAAGCTATTTTATTATGATATTGAGACAATCACGTTTACTAAAACTTAAAAAGATATAGAGATAACGTACCCTTATGTATCCAGAAGAAATTAGAAGTTTAAAAGCCTTAGAGCATTGTTACCGGAACCTATATTATTTTAAGTTAATAAGGTTTAAATTAGACACAATATATATTATAATTTTTGGCATCACCTATCAGCTTTCGTGAGCTTCTAAGCCTGCATAAAATTTGCAATAAACGTCACTCTGACTATAAGACATTACTAGTGATTTGAATCGAGAAAAATTTCTTAATCGGTTAACCGAACCGAATTATTTCATTCAACGGTTAAGAACTCTCAGAGCTTTGCTCAAATTTTTGTCTCAACCTTGCTCGTCTTTTATGTTCATTCATTTTCTTCGAAATTTTTCGGTTCCTTTATTCTCTCCTTACGTCATTTCCATACTATATCGACCCCGCCAACCGATTATCAATTCTCAACCGGCTGTACCGGGTCAACCGATTAAGAATTTCCTCAACCAGTTACCCGAAATTTATTCAGTTCGGGTCGATTAACCGATTATAGCCTAACCGATTCAAGTCACTAGATATAACGACATATGCCAACTTTTTTCATAAAATGTCGGTACAACTCATTGTAATGACATTTTGAAAACTTTTTATTAATATCTCAGACAGCATCATTATAACCAGAGTTACGTGTAAACGACTGACTAGCTAAGATCACATCCTCTGTTGTACCTTTATGATTGCTTAAATGATCACCAGTATCCTTTGTTTGTATTTCTGAATTCATCCCTTCTTCTTTGCCATTTCATTGATCTTGCCATATCTTTTGCTGCAAACATTACATCCGGAAATTCTCCTTCCATTTCATCCAGTAACAACATTGCTGCAGATTGTGCTTGCCTCGCAACGAGCCAATTTTTCTCTTTCATCTCTTCAAATGCTTCAGCTAACATGAGTAATGTTTTTTGATGTGGAAATTTTTCTACAAGGCTCAGAAGTCTTTTTTGTTCCCGAAAATCCTGTGGAGATCGAATTCGTTCAAAACGTCTCCAAATTTCCATCTGTTGATACCATCCGTTCATCAAATATTTGTCAATAATATAGCAAGCGTCTTTGATTTTTCCAGAAGTTATTAGACTTTGAACGTAATGATTCCAATTGTGAGAATCGAAATCGAAACGCTCTTCAACAAGTCGCTCCCATTCTTGTTGAACAATATCATATTGTTTTTCGGCAGTAAGAGCATCTATCATAATGGAAACTGCATGACATGGAGGTTTCGATTTTGTAGTTGAACTATATGACGCGTCAAATGTTGCTAATAATGATGTTGAAAATGAAGATTTCGATGATGGTGTTTTCATAGTTTCCAACGTTTCTGATGGTGATGGTCTTAATGAATCCATTGGTATGGATCTCGACACATGTGATTCAAACCATTCTGATAATGATAAAGTTTCCGACAACGTATCTTCGCGTAAGCTGCTCCATATTTGCCAAACAGCTTCATGATTATGAACACGACGATAAGCATCCATGAGAATAGTATATGCATGAGCATTACGTGGAATATTTAATTTTACCATTTCTTCAAATATTGCCCGAGCAGCATCTACATTTCCTTGCTTAGCATATGCATCCATAAGTGGAGTAAAGACCTGTGCCGGAATTGTAACTTTTTCTTGCCAGAATTCACCTTGTGTTTGTTCATCACCAAATGCTAACGAAGGTTGCGAAACCAGTTTTGATACAAGTATTCTGGCGAATTCTAAATCACCATATCGAGCATGACCATCAATTAGAACTGCGAATGTAACATATGTAGGTTTTATGTTCCTTAATATCATGGTCTCATAAAGATTCTTTGCACTTAAAAAATCACCTTTTTGCAAGTGACCATGTATAAGTACTGTATAAATATGGGCGTCAGGATTTAAACTATAATTATGTTCCATGTGTTTAAAAAGACTAATGGCAGTTTCCAAATCGCCTTCTGCACGAAACCCATCTATCAAGCAACAAAAAGTATAATTGTCAGGATGTATTGACGATTCTAACATTTCGTTATATATTTCCCTTGCACGTTCCATATCCTTCCTCTCTACATATGCGTGTAATAAAATATTATAAGTAGCGGTTTGTGGTTTTATTCCTGCAAATTCCATATGCATCAATGTATCTTCTGCTTTACGTAAATCACCAGATTTTACATTGACATGTATAAGTGAGTTGTAAGTGTACACATCTGGTGTCATACCATAAGAACGCATTTCATTGAATAATAGATATGCACTAGAAGGATCCCCACGTTCAGCAAAAAGCGATATCAATGCATTATATATACGAGCTGTTGGTTCTATACCCGTTTCTAACATGATTCGACAAATACGAAATGCTTTATATACATTATCTGCATTACAATATCCGGCAGTTAACATATAATAAGTTATTTCTTGAGGTCTAACACCATCTGTTATCATATTATGAAAAATTTTTTCCATAGATTCAGTATCATTTATATTTGCAAAAAGTTCAATTAAAGATGTATAAATATGACTATTAGGTCGAATTCCAAGATTTATCATTTTATGTAGTAAGGCAAGTGCCGAATTGACCTTTGCTAATTTTGCATATACACTCATTAACTCTCCAAATGTCCTCACGTCAGGTGTTATACCTGCTTTTAACATTTCGTCAACAAGTTGTTGTATTTTCTCATAATTTTTCGAAAGACTATAAATCTTTATTAGTACATTATAGGATGCAGTGTCACGGACCAATTGTTGTGATTCCATATCTTGAATCACATCCAATGCTTCATCAATTCTCTCTTGTTTACCAAGAGTATGAATTAACGCATTATAAGTATATATATTTGGAATCAGATTAATTGTCCTCATTTTTTTAAATATTCGAAAAGCTTCATCTAATTTTTGATTTTTAAGGAGTATGGCTATAACTTCTTTCGTTAATCCTGAATCAACTAATTTCTCATCCATCAATTCATTATACCATGGTATAGCTCCATAAGTTAAATGAGTTTGAAAATCTCTGCGAGAATATTTTTTGTCGAGATATCAGGCATTACTTGTTTCTCATGCATCAAAGAATAAAGAAATGTTACTTTAAGATTATTTTCAAATGTAGATGTACGTTTTCCATATGCCTCCATCATCATGTTGAAAGCAGGACGATAAGGGCAGACTTTTTTCCCAAGAGGAGCTTTCAATTCATTAATTTCATCAAAAATATCTCGAGCTTTGTCTAATTCACCAATATCTAAATAAGCTTCTATTAAATAATTTCGTTCTGTTTGATCTATGTACATCCCAAATTCTTTCATATCTTGATATATTTTTGAAGACGACTAGAATGATTTTTATCAAGCTCCTTAATTGTTTTCATTAATCTATGAATAAGTTTTGCGCTCATGGATTTCAAGTTCCTATTATCGACCATTTTTAAATAAATATTCTATATTATATTAGGATCTTTAACTTGTTTAATAGCATTACGTAATGTCTTTGTCCAATGTGTACCTTCACCCGTTGGGAAATTCTCGGATTGACCATTAACAGCGGAATTACTATTTAGTATAAGTATTCCACCATATCGTATTTTTGATTGTATTAACGAATTGTGAAAGTATCTTTTAATTGAACGAGTCCTTGTAATGTAATTGTTGGTAGTAGTAGGAGTTAGAATGTTTAAGGGCCAATAAAATTTAGCTATAATTGATAAATTTCTTAATCCTTAAAACTTCGTTTAAACACGCTTTGCATTTTTGGACACTTTTATCTCTGTACGTAATGGTACACGCGACTAATTTGGAAGTCTCCTGTTATAAATGTAATAATTTACATGAATTATGTGATCATAGTTGAATTTAGTCCAGGAATGTTCTCGAATTATAGCCTGAATTACTGAAGGCACTCTCGCTATAGTAAAGTGTTTGATTCCATATTTAACATGCTTTTTTTTTTTTATCAACAACTTAGTAAAATTATTTCAAGAATTAATGTTTTATAAATTCTTTTTTAACATTCATTTTGATCACAAATTCAGCGAACGTCAAATTATTTTCAAATCGATAATATATTAAAGGTGCTCTCAAGCATCTTCCTGAGTGTGATTAGATAGTGATTGAGATGACGCACAATATCTTGTCTCCAACAAAAAAAAAAGCAACCGTTCAACAAACAAAAAAAAAAATATTTACCATTACCGACAACTTCAAATATATTTGTTCCAACTACTTCAAATGTTTCTGCTACTTCTTTAGCAATTCCAAATAGTTCTATTTGTCCCTTCGGCTAATTACAATACTCCTGTTGTTCCTTTTACGGATTTAACAAATTTATCATATACTGCTACAACATTATTCTTCTGCGCCACTATTTAACTCTTTAGTTTTAAATAGAACTAATAGCAAATATGAAGAAGTATATATTGAATTTTATTAAATTTGTAATTTTTTATAAAGAATTAATAAAAATTTTTTTTAGGTTTTAGCATGAAGAGTAAAAAAAGTAATTTGTTGTTGACAGTGAAGATCCATATTGTTAGAAGTGTATTTAGTGCAAAGTATAATGTTTCGATCGTAAAAAAAAAAAAAAATGATATGACAAAAAAAAAATTAAGGTTTGATCATAAAAATAATGATTTGATCGTAAAATAATAATGATTTGATCGTAAACTGCTTGAATAATCTCACTCTATGATAAATTTTGGCAGCTCTAAAAATGGTCACTAACCATCTTTTTTTTTGACTGCGGTGGCTGAGCTAATTTTTATTAATTAAAATTTATACACCGATCTATTGATTAAGGTGCTTGAGAGCACCCTAAATCTTTTTTAACGTTCATTTTTAATATTGCAAGTAAAAAAAATCTATTCATATTATATACTTTATTAAATATCTATAATAACAATTCAAATTTTTGTTTTCAATGAGCTAATTTCATTCTAATATCTATATTATACTTTTATAGATTCCCAGAATTCAGCTTTTTCTATACTTATCAAATAACCTACGAGTATTTGAAATAAACTATTATATTCACAAATTTTTACTATCTAATTTTACTTTATTCTGTTGACATAGATCACGTGTATAAAGAATATTTATTGATCTAAGTATCTACGATATGCTATTGAAGTTCATGCAATTCTATATTAAATGTATTTATTGTTGATTCTCATACATGGAATTTTAAATTTCTTATTTTACTGCACAACTTGATCCCACCCACATTTTTCTGATTTTTAAAATGTGAAAAGTTTTGTCGACATATTAAAGATAAATTTTCTTTATACTGTAAGCTTTGCATAATCTCACGTCAATAATCTCTACTATTCTAAACTACTAGTCTGTCAAGAATGTCAGCAGAACGTTAGTGCTATAAATAGTACTTTGTGTTCAATAAAAAAATAAATGCTTGTGCTCTACAACAGAAACTATAGTAATTCCAGTAACTTACGATAGAAATTACGACAATCCCAACTATAAAGAAGCTGTAGTTGAGAGCAGTTGGAAATAGTCACGCCCTGATAGTTGAGTAAAAAACCCAAAAGATTTTTGTATCGATTTAAGAGGGCTCTGTTTTTTTGATTAATTCTATCAAAGTGTTTTTTGAGCATAAAATGAAATTTTTTGTTGGTGTTTTTGAACGCATTAATGGCTTTTTCGGAACTGTGTAAAATGAAGTGTGAGAGTGATGTCAAGGTCTTTCTATTTTATTTTTCGCTAAATATCTAGTATATATATAAATAGCTTTCTGATTTACATAGCCAAAATTTGAATAGTTTTAAACTTTATTGAATCATATGGGATCTTTGCTAGGAAAATCACCCTTCGGGATTTTCCGATCAGGCCAATTCGGAAAAGCTTGGACCAAAATGCCGCTTCTTATTCATATGTAAACCATTTTTTTACTTTACTGGTTCGACAGTTTATTTAATAAACTATCGAATCAATAAAGCAAAAGATGATTTACATATGAATAAGAAGCGGTATTCTGGTCTAAGCTTTTCCGAATTGGCCCGATCGGAAAATCCCGAAGGGTGATTTTCCTAGCAAAGATCCCATATAATAACTTTATTAAACTATGGATTTACACTATTTCAAATATAAAAATTTGAAACCGCATATTGCTATATTGCTATGGTGCTACTCGTTATGATCAACATATATCTATAGTTAGCACGTCCGTAATCTGTGACAGGTTAAGCCACTGATTTCAATTACTCTCCGACTATGATGATGAAAAAGCTATTGTAATTTGAAAAGGCTTATTATTACGAAGTTGAATATATAAAAAACGATTTGATCGTATTCGAATATTCATTTTTTTTTTGATTTTATAAATTAATTTTTTTTATCTAAAATAAGAAAAGTGAGCAAATTAAAAGTTTAAATAACCCTATCGACTTCTAATAAGACTTAAGAGAACAAATTTTTAATAAAGTTTATAAAAAATTTTGAAAGGTCTCGCAGGTTATACAAATTTGATATTTTTTTTTAAAAAAAAACCTTATAAATCGGAATTAGAAAATGGAAGAATGATATTTCCGGCATCACTTCATTTTTAGTTATTAATTCAACCTGACAAAATTTTAGGTCACTTCATTTTTAGTTATTAATTCAACCTGACAAAATTTTAGGTCACTTCATTTTTAGTTATTAATTCAACCTGAC
>CAJVPY010000831.1:0-22965 GCA_910591965.1 Dentiscutata erythropus
TTATTCTTGTTTAAAGTTAGAAAAAAAATTTATTATAAAAAATTTGCTTGATTTCTATTGACTCACCCCCATATATTGAATCTGCTATATATCAATTATTTACTGTATTGCTACTTATTGAATATATGCTATATATCGATTACTATCTGTATTGATTGGTATTAGCAAGAGTGATTAATATTGATATATATTTATCTAGTTAGTTATTGATATATATTGGTCTATTTTTTTTTGCTAATGTTACTCATTTTTATTTGATTCTATTTCCCCAAAGTGTATAATATAAATTGCAAATTCTCCTTTTTCACTTTCTTGATATTTCTGAATTTATTATAATTAATCCAAGATAGTACTAATTATACCAAAGTTAAAATTTTATCACTACTGAATCAGAGGAATAGCTAAAATTTTAGTAATACAAAAATTTTGTATAAATATACAGTTTATTTTACAGGCTTTTTTTTTTTTACAGGATTTACAAATAATTTTCAGGCTTAGTTTTAGGCCTAAGCAGGCCTAGCCCAACCTAGCTTGTCTTGTACTTTAACTATATATAAAATTACTATAGTATATAACAATTTGTATAGCTTTATTATAGTAAATTATATATATAGTTTTTATTTATATTTTAACAACTACTAATTCAATTAAGCTAAAATTTTAACTATATATTTAGCATATACATCATTGGGAAAATTAAATAAGTGCACATTTATAAAAATTTGTATTTTTGCAGATTTTTGAAGAATTGTTGTAAAAAATCTGCAAAATTCTTTAGAATTTGAAGGTTTGCACAAAACTCCATCTAATTTCTGTATTTATAGTATCAAATTTGAAGTTTTGCACAGATTTTCATTTGATTTATTATTTAATTTTTTTGCAAATCTGTGCAGAACTGCAATAAAAAAAATTTCCTGATGATGGCAATACACTTGCATAGTGCAAGCTTATAAAATTGTATATTGATAGTAAAAATATAATTTTTTTAAAAGAATAAATCTAACTATAACCAGTGGTAATCATCACCAGAATGCTTATATTTCAAAAAATATACTAAGTAAATAGGATCAGGATTTCTAAGTAAAAATGTTCAAAACCTTCAAAAACCTTACAAAAACCAAGATCGGGCCTATTGGGCCCTTATAGTAGCTTTATATTATATTATATAAAAAAATAATAATTCTCTAATTTCTAACCCTAACTCTAAATATATCTAAAAGTGGTGATAATCATCATAGGTTATTTTGATTATATTTCTTTTTAAAAATATATATATTTTTTTTTTTTTACAAATTAGGCTTTCTAAAAAATTTATAATAAAATTTATTTGTTATAAAAAAATTATAAATAAATAGTTGAAATTGAAAAACTTTTATATATAGACAAAATAACTTAGTTTTGGTGTATCTACCTTTTTGCACTAGACAATAATAAAGCTAATCCAAATTTTTAAATTCTAAATATTTTAAATTTTTTTTTAAATTATAAAAATAAATTTTTTTTTACATATTTAAATTTTGAATATTTGTAAAATTTAATCAATTGTTGTGATATCTTTATTATAAATTGGACAATGTTCAATATCCAATGCTTTCCAGTCCAATAAATTGAATTGGACTAGACAAAGTGATCCAATGTTCGATGTCCAGGCCCAACACATGTATCGGTGTATATTTTTAAAAGAACCAAGATCGTGATATATTTTAATATGTTACAGTATGATAGCAAATATATGCGTTACTACAATCGAACAAATAAAAATTGTAATAATCGAGCCATCAAAAATAATAATCTATGGTATATATATAAATAGAATCGTTTGTCTTACAAATCTGGCAACGGTTTTCATGTACCACAACAAGACGACTCAACGAAATATAAAAGTCCAAAACTGATTCATATAACTAAAATAATAAATACTATACAAAAATTCACAATTTTATAAAAAATATGGCTTACAACCAAAATAAATAAATGTTCACGTAGTATTAAATCCTTTGACAATTTTAGCAGGTAACAAATCTTGTTTCGGAACAACTTCTTCTGCACATCCATCCATTTGATCGTCTGACATAACAGCAATAACACCATCGCTACCACGATGCACCCTATTAAAATTTTCCATCCTTTGCTTATGTAGTTGTGCATCTGCATCTTCAGTGCCACCACCATCTTCTGTTATTGTATCGTCAGAAACTCCATTAACTCCATCATAACCATGATGTACTTCCATAAGTATATCGAGTTGATCAAGTGTTTCTTTTGTGAAATTTATATCAAATAATTCGCTAATAATACGTCGCGTTGGTAAACGATAGTGATATGATGATAGCATTTGGATTACTTTGTGATAAGTACTTAGTTGGTTGAAGATTTCTGGGTGCTGTGATCTTATCCTATTATAATAAGTATCATATTTTAATCACAATAATCACAATATAAATCACCTTAAGCATTTGATAAATAAACAACATACTTTAACAAACTTTTAGATCCGGTGCTCGATAATATTCTATTTGTTAAATTGGTCATAGCTTTCAACAAATCTCTTTCTGCTTGAGTGCTTGGAAGTATGGGATTAGCATGTTTATCAGGTGGTGCTATCTCAAAACCTTTGTAGGTCCATTGTGGAAACTAGAATGTTTAAAATTTTTACAAATTAGGATATCAATTTCAATATAAAAACAATCTACCTAGACTTACCGAAAGAAATGCTTTAGAGTTCATGGGACAACAAAAGCCAGTACATGCACCTGTCTCTAGATCATATGCACATTCCCATTCTAATTCTTCCAAGATTTCAACACCAGGTGCAGTTTTAGCAATTAAGCCCAATACAAAAAAACACGTTCTAAATAAATATAGATAATGAATATTTGATGTATCAATATGATAAAAATGTGGGTGAGTCAATAGAAAAGGGACAAATTCTTTCTATGTAAAAATTTTAAATTACAACTAGTGCTACAAATCGAAAATCGCAACTAATCGAAAAGTTGACAACTAATCGATTGAAAAATTTTTGAAACTCATTAAAATCGAATAAAAATCGGACAAAAATCGAATATAAATCGAATAATCGAAAAGTTGACAACTAATCGATTGCAAAATTTTTGGCGATTTGTAGCACTAATTACAACATCTCAACCATATCCAAACCAATTTTGGTAAAAAGCTTTCATTTTAATTCTATATATTTATAAAATCAAAAAATTTATCAAGATTGGTTTGGTGGTTTAAAAAAAGAAAAAAACGTTAAAAATGATTATCCCTTTTCTATTCATTTTCCCATTTTTAAATGAAGACTAACCCTTTCAATGAAAGAACTTCAGAATTTTCGGCAATATGTACAATATTTTTAACAATATCTTCCTCCTCCAAAAATTGTAGTCCACTCTTAGATGCCCCAATGTTGCCCTTAAAACAATAAGGTATATATGAAAAATATTGCTTTTAACCAATTACTAGAACCCTTTTGTACAAGAATTGTAACTCACAACAGCCCAGAGAATCGACTTCAATTTCGAAATAATATTTGTATCACGTCTTTCCATTTCATGTTTTCTTATATAGTTTACGAAATCACGAAAATGCCCCTTCTCTCTTAACAGCTGGCACCCTTCATCTGTTTTTGTTAATTCACCATAAAAATGGGCAGGAGATATTCCATCAAACATGCTTCTGTCATGCACGTATAAATAAGTAAACCTTATCAAAAGCCCATTCAGATATAATTTCATAAATAATTAAATTAACACACATTTTTACGTCTTTGTCATCATCATCACCTCGCGCTTCCTCTCCATCAAGTCTTAGCGCATTCGATAAAGATACTTCAAGTTGCGTCACATAATATTGATTACCACTCTACACTTCCACATAAACTAGCAAGATTAGTAAAATCTTCACTGATAACAATATTATTTTTATTTCGTTCTAACTATAACAAACCTGAAACCAATCATCCATCTCTTTTTCCACGTAAGCGGATTCTGATAGATATTTAAATCCGATTGAAGTAGACAAAAACCTCAACAATAGTGGATTTCCAACTTCTCCCAAATTGTCTAAGCTAGGCCGCAATTTCACAAGCAACTCTATGTTCTCTTTGTGATTACAAATTTCTTCCAAAACACGTACTGCCATTTGACAGACTTCCATAGCAGGATCATACAGCTATAATTTTATTTATTTATTAGTCTTTAAAAATTTTTCAATTAAGCGTAATAGTTTATTATACTAACCTGTGTTATTAGTAGTTGTATTGCCCATTCATTAAATTTTTGGACTGATGTTCGTAGGATTACACCAAGGTGTTTTGTGGCATATAGTCGTATGCGCTTGATAAAGCATGCAATAGTTAAATTATAGTTCAATATAACATAATAAAATCAAATTATTTACCTTATAGCCAGAAGTCATCACTTTAGAAAGAAGAATTCGTGGATGACCATCCCTAACAGGCATATACCAAATTAGATAATAAATAAATAATTCAAATCATAGTATATTATTAAATGATCTTTAATAAATTTTCACAAAAATTCAACGCACAAATTATAGTCCAGGTTTGTAATTACGGTTTTTATCAAATCTTCCCGGCTTTTCAGTTCGCTTAATTGGTAGAATGTGTTAAAAATTTTAAATTTCTCCAGTAGCCTTCATATTGTAATTACAATATTAATAAACAACTATATTAGGATATAATTAATAAGTAAAAAAAAAAAAAAGAAAAAAGTTTACTTGACTCCATCTTTGAATTTGCTAAGTATTCCTATCATCGTGAAATAGCCACTTGTTAATGTATTATTAATTCGTTCTTTGGAAAAAAACTCCGATTCAAAACTAGCATTCATCTAGTTAATATCAATAAAAATATTTGTGAGTAGGCACCTAAGCAAATTTAAAAACAAAACATTCATCAAGTACCGGTGGAACAAGCTGATTTAAATTATCTGAGATCTGCCTCAAGAACTTGTTGCTTTCTAAGTATTTGACCCCATCATAATTCGCAAGAAGAGTCGTTATAAGCGTGCAGCCTAATTGGACATAACGTTCGGTTTCCTAACATATAAAATTTCCAATTGTCGAATTGAAAAGTAAAAATAAACATAATGTTCATCAAAAAAGAATTCAATTGGGCAATTGTTTATATCAATACCATGTTTTTTTCAATTTCCGAGAACCGTCTGCTATTTGGTCTGAAAAAACCAATTAACCGTTTCATAAATTTGGACCTTATTGCTTCCTCTAGTCGACGAGGGTTTAGTAATGGTCCTTGTAATAATTCCATTGTAGTTTCCCAGTTCCACTTGAGATAATCTTTAGTACTAAGAACCTAAATTTAAACTAATTAGGTTGCATATCAAATTTGAAAACGAGAAAATAAATTACTATATTTACCTGAGTATCTAAAAGCATGTTTCTAAAATGGACGTCATCAATTTGTATGCCCATTTTAATTTTTACATTTTCAACTTGGCGTGCATTACGCCTTTGTCGATTTGGTGAACCAATAGATGAGTCATCCGATTCTCCAATGTTTGGTTGAAAACGGTTTCGCGTACGATTCAAATTATCAATATGTGAAAGTGCTGCAGTAGCACTGTGACGTACAATTTCATCGTCAAATTTTGTGGCTAATCTAAAGAGTCTAGGTAGAGACTAATAACAATACGATGTTATATAATTGAAAGAATCAGTTTCTATGTAAAAATCACCCTTCCATGCTTTACCTGTATTCTCATCGAACGAGACAAAGGTAATAACCGATTAGATAATTGAAGAATTTCACCAATAAAAAGAGTAGCTTTGCGTGCGTTATGTTGATTTTTATCTTCGATAATCTCAACCAAAGCCTATTTATTGAAATTTATATGTTAATAGTTTAAAACATATTTGTCACTGCCTTATAGTTTCACATACATCAAGAAGTCCAGCATCAATAAAGATGTCTAACAATATGACCAAGTGATGGTCCAATAAATTCAGTCTGTCTTGGCATGAAGAAGGGGGAGGCGGTAGCTCTCCATTATTATTATTTTCAGGTGTAAACAGTCCATATACTACCTCATAAATAAGTTTTTTTTAAAATATTAGCATGTACGTATTATAATCTAATTAAGAAATTATAATAATTTGAAACATACCAGTGATCCTTTTACCAGATAAAAAGCTTGGATACCAGTGTGGTATCTTGATTCGAAAAATGTTAAAAAACATATCAAGCATGATTTCCTATTTATTGTCAAAAAAAGTTCTAATCGAATAAGAAACGCTTGGTCATATACAGTTCAAAATTTTATCAATAAAAAAGTTAAGATAAACTATAAATGGTAAATAAATCTGACACCTACTGACCCGCGTTTCATCCGATGTTATTCTTAGTGCTTCAACAATGGACCTTATTGCCTGTTTATTATCCATGCATAGATATATAATTCCTGTCCAAGACTTCAACAGAACAGATATAGCTCTTGAACTAGCTCTTATCTGCTGGTCAAATTTTGGTCGTTTGTTGCATGCATCAGTAAATCCTGAGAGAACAATCTAAAATAACATTTACCATCGCAAATTATTAAACAGTCTAATGTACAGTCAGACCTTCCCAAGCATATTTCTGACTCCATAAATGCAATTTTATTGTTCTCTAAATACATGCCATCAAAAGTTTTGTCCCAACGAGTTGCATTTAGGGAGGTCTGACTGTATAAATATATAAATATAAAAAACTTTCGAACCTCTAAATCCACACCAGGTCTTATACAATCTCTAGATTCTGGCATATCTATTACATATAGCAGTGCCATCATTAAGTATTCCGAAAGTTCCAAAGGACCATCAATTAAAGCTTGCAATATTACTCTCATCCCACCACAATAAGTTATTAATTGTGGTTCACGAATCACTAATGAAAAGATTTTATTTAATAAGTCTACATTCCTATTTAAATAAAATTTTTAAAAATATTATTCATACTTATTTCTGCTAATGTTTCTAAACATATGTTTCGTAATTTCTCATCTGGAAGTTCAGCTATAGAAACAATAGATCGTAACACACCAAGCGGTATATATTTTGTTCCGCCTGGTACATCAGCAAAAGTTCGTATAATTTTTAGTACCTGTTCGCGCTCATCATTACATACACGCGGATCTTTTGCCAAAGACCTATATCAATAATATAAAAACCCATATAAATTTTAATGAATTTGACAAGTATTACTATAATAATTTTATAAACGCTACCTCATAATAAATATTTCATAATGTAAATTTATGATTTTTTCTAGAGTGGTGACATCTGCGATCAAATATCGTAATGCACGATACCCAGCTATTCTTACTTCCTTCACTGAATCCGATACACAAAATCTCAATCTAATCGAGAATTTTGTAAGATATTCATTATGGAAAACCAAATTGATAAACTTTTGATATATTTTTAACGACGTACCCTCGTAAAAAAGGTTCAACATCATATGTATACTTTAATCTTTCGTGATTTTTTATTAATCGTACCAAGCTCCCTAATTTTTCGACGCGCGTTGAAGGTTCTTCTGCTCGATCTTGGATACAAGTTAAAACATCATGTATTATCTCTGCTGGTGTTCGCGTCTTGTCTAATTAAGAAAGTTTAACCGTTAAGTCACCGTAATTCTAAACATTCGATTCAGAATGATAGTGACAAAAATTAACTATGAACCTTCGTCCCTTTCAACATCCGATTCTATCTGTCGCATAAGATTCTTTCGGATACGTAATGAAGCATCGGTCAAAACTGCATAACGGCGATGAGGATTTGGCTTCTCACCCCCAGCTATTTGTATTTGTAAATTTAAGATTGCTTGAATAAGAGTTTTTTTTTTTGAATATTGAAAGCAGTACATAGATAAGTTACCACCAGCCACTTCTGTCATGATTTCCGATTTTGAATTTTCTCCTCTGATTCGATTTTGCAATAAGAACAAGTAAAGAGAAGCATTAGTATGAGGTGATGCCACGGACAAGAATTCAAAGTCTTGCCACAAAAAAGCTTACTTCATACAGGCACTTTTAGTTATGGTGTGATGAATTGGATAATATGATATAATATGAATAAGATTTGTCTGGAAAGCAAGAAATTATTAAGTGCCAATGATTCGCATTGGTTTCTCAGAATAATAAATAATTCAATTCGTTATTTACACATGTGGTCACAGATCATAATAGATCATATTTGATATCCTGATTAACTTATCTAAGATCGTGATTCTGTGTCCACAAATAATTAAAGATAACGATAAAGATTAACTTTTAAATTGTCACATAATCAGTGATTAGCGCTTAGAAGAAATCGTTTGCTAACAGGAGGGAACGTCCATTGTTACACAAATTTTCATAATTGCCGATCGTCCAATTAAAATAATAAGCGTCACATGAAAAATAACCAATCAAATTACATCAAATTACATCAATTACATCAATTTTACATCAAATTTAGCATTTTTTAAATTAATATAATAGTATTTACAGAAATTATGTCAAAATTAAGTAATATAAATATATTTATTAAATTTTTATAATTCTAAAAAAATTTTTGTTACATATTTTAATAAATCCTCTGTGATTTCTTCATTTATCTTATCTGCATTGCTCATATCTTCTTCTTCGTAAACTGGATTTTCACTAACATTGTCGATTATTTCATTTTCAACAAATTTATTAGTCATATTTACCTTTAGTGCATCAATATTTTTCTTAGCCTCTGCTTGAAGATAATCTAAACATATAAAGCATTTAAATTGAAACATTTGTAAGCAATAAGTATGATACCCATGCCCATACGCCAAAACGCTGCCATTATATTGATCATAAGCTTGATCACAATAAATTGAATCATATAAGACAGACGTATTTGGTTTCTTAGAAGTAACGAAGCCTCTTGGAAGGTGACAATCTGTCACTTCGTAATCTAGCGAGGGCAGTTGATACATGTTGATACCATCAGTCAAAGATTTAACAATAAGCTGCTTGTCACGATTTCAATACACCTTGGCAAATACTTCTAAAAGCCATACAGAACACTTTTAAGAAAGCATATTTAACTGTTTTGGTGTATATGGATATTTCACCGAATGGACGAAATTTTGTTGAAAAGCGTTATAATGTTGTTGCTAAAAAATGAAGTGTGCTTCCTTTCATAATTGTTCACCCGTAAGGAACTTGGTAGTACATCTTCGAATAATACTATGAGCATTTTCTACAGGATAATCACTAAGAGAAGCCAAATAGTTAGTAATCATATCAATTATTGGATGATCAATCTTCATCCAGTAAAAAACATCAGAGAAAAACATTAAAGGAGCATGCTTATAATTTTTTCGATCGAATCAGAGAAAAAAATCAGACCAACAGCGCATGTATGCCTCCTTATAAGCTGGCCAATCTCCTTCCTGATGATGCACAGCATAAACGTCAAGAACTAGTAGAACTAAATTACTTAATAAGTCGGTTAGATATAAAAATTCGATGTTTTTACAAGTAAAACCAAATTTCGAATAAACAGTATTAGCAATATTAAACCATGCCATACGTACGATATGAAGAATTAAAGCAATTCTCCATGGACATGGTGTCTTACTGGGATTTTTTTTTTCTCCAAAAATGCCTTTATAAATATCAATAAATAAAGATGAATTCTTCTTATAAACAAGTTCACAGGCATTAAGAAACACGTAGAGGGGCCCCATAATTGGCAAGAACAACGTAATAAATTGTGGGATGGTTTCGTTATTAAGAAGGAGTCTCTGTGCAATAGCTTTACGAATAAAGTACTGGCCCGGCCAGTCTGCAACAACGGGAACTGCATAATCAGAAAGGTATACTTGTATTGGCTCCTGGTTATATACAATTTGAAGAGAATTAATATATTCATTAATACTTTTTAAATTTTTTTCAATAAAATCAATTAGAACAGAATTGTGGATATGCCAATCGTTTTTTTTCTCTTCAAGTCTGTTATTGTAACTGTGCATTACTAGTCTATTTATCATCTCTTTATCAGTACACGCTTTTTCTGTACTTCGAATACGATTGTAGTATAAGATCCCAAGATTTACAATAAACCGATTATCAAGATGCCTCATAATCAAACTGCTATCTAGAAACTTCGGATTAATAATTCTATGGTATGTTATTGCGGGTGTTAAGCACGGGTTCACTAAAATCGTCGCCATACTTGTTGCCTTGGAAGTAATCATAGTGGTGGGGTATGAATATTATGATAGTTATCAATATTTAGCACAAGTGCATTCTCTGAATACTGAACAAGTATATTCTCCACATATTTTTCATGGGAATTAGATATTCTTTTTTTATGCTGATTTACTGCTCTTGACGTAGTAGTCACACCAAGATTCGTCAATATGTTCAAACCTTCATTATTTGTTCTGGCAGAATCTATATAATATGCAATATCAAACTTAAAGGAGTTAACCTTAGAATTGTTCAGAGAAGCAAGCAGATAACAAATGAAAACCATTGTTCTTTTCATACAATCTATCGTCTGTTTGGTGCGCTTGGACGGTCGAGCTGCTAAATAAAGTTGCTCAAAAAAATATTTAAGATTAGAATCATATTCTTCTAACAATTTTTGCATTTCTTCAAACGAATAAATAGTGCTTTCTTTTTTCTTATGCTCCCTATCATAAAAAAAATTTGCCATAATTTCAATGGCTTCGGAAAGCTCAAGTTTTTTGTTAGATCCTAACTCATCAATTGCATTATTAGATCGTTTAACACCTCTTCTCAAGTCTCATATAACAAGCGTTACATAAAACAATACCTTCTTTCCAGTTTTCTCTTACTAGACCTTTACTTACTACTTCTTTTCATTTTGGCTCACTTAATGGTCGAAATCTAGAAGATTCGGTAGCTGGGCATTCAAGACAAAGCTTATTTTCAGACATGGTTGACTATAATAAAAATTGTTGGATTCAGTTGGATTCACTAAATATTCTTATGCGCCGTCGCAAGAACTTTAAGTTTCCAAGAAACCGATGCACTCTTTATAGGCAAGATGGGCTACCCGAGACTTCCGAAAAAGTACTTTAAACTGTATAAATTACGACTTTGATAAATTGTGTAACCTGTTCTATTTTTAGGTACGTTCCCTCCTGTTGTACTTCTTTACTAAATATATTTCACGTCGTACGAGGGATCATCGTGAAGTTTGACTAAGTTGAATTTCCTTTTTTGGGTTGTATAACACGCACAAATAATTTGAACGAAACTAGATCAGGTATAATTTGGCAAAACTCAAATTACTCTCCAAATTTCAATAAATAGCATACACAAAATGGGGGTAACATTACCTAGTGAATGCTTTTTTGAAATATTAAAATACCTTGATCGTAAATGCCAATTGTCGTGCCTTCTTGTAAACCGTCAATGGTGTAGACATGTTGTACCGATATTGTGGAGCAGAATAGAAGATTTATCTATTAATGAAGATTTTATACGAACATGTTTATTACTGTTAAACACTGAGGAACAAGCTTTTTTAATTCCATTCAATATAATGCTACCGAATGATCCAAAACCATTATTTGAATATACAAAATATATTACATATTTGCATATAAATACATATATATTATTTGAAATCATCATTGAATTTTTCAACCAATTTGAAGAAAATGGAATGTACATGATTAAAACTATCAATCGTTTGTTGATCTCAATGCTTTTACGAACTGGCGATAGAATTAAATGTTTTAAAATTACAAAAGAGTGGCTTGGTTACGCTATTACTCATAATGATGTGCTTGATCCTGAAGGAGGAAAAGTTTTAGCTGATGCCCTTTGTAAAAATAATACTTTAACTTCTTTAGTTATTAGTTCTAATAAAATCGGTGATGAAGGTGGAAAATGTTTAGCTTATGCTCTTTGTAAAAATACTACTTTGACCTCTTTGAATATTAAAGATAATCAGATTGATTTAGAGGGAGGAAGAGCATTATCTGATGCTCTCTGCAAAAATACTACTTTGACTTCTTTAAATATTAGCTATAATCAAATCGGTGTTGAGGGTGGAAAAGCTTTAGCTTATACTCTTTGCAAAAATAATACTTTGATTTCTTTAAATGTTGATGGAAATCAAATTGGCCCTGAAGGAGGATCAGTATTAGCGTCGGCTCTTCTCAATAACACTTCTTTGGTTTCTTTGAATATTAATGTTAATCAGATTGGTTTCGAAGGAGGAAAAGCATTGTCTGACGTTCTCTATAAAAATACTACTTTGACTTTTTTAAACATAAGTGGTAATGAGATCCGTGATGAAGGTGGAAAAGCTTTAGCTGGTGCCCTTTGTAAAAATAATACTTTGACTTCTTTAAATATTAGGTATAATGAGATCGGTGATGATGGTGGAAAAGCTTTAGCTTATGCTCTTTGCAAAAATAATACTTTGACTTCTTTAGATATTAGTTATAATGAGATCGGTGATGAAGGTGGAAAAGCTTTAACTTATGCTCTTTGCAAAAATAATACTTTGGTTTCTTTGAATATTAATAGAAATGAAATTGGTTTTGAAGGAGGAAGAGCATTATCTGATGTTCTTCGCAAAAATACTACTTTAACTTCTTTGGATTTTAGTCTTAATAAGATCGGTGACGAAGGAAAAAAAGTATTGGCGGAGGCATTTTTAATGAATACTACCCTGACTTATTTTAATTATTAATGGTAATCAGGAAGAAGTGCAATAATTTAAAATATCTTTTACTTTAAAATGAGAAATAGCATTGTTTGATTTAGTATAAGTAAAAGTATTGGTAGAGATTTATTATAACTTCATTAAATCCTTTTAATCAACTTAATTTTGAAGTAAAAAAGTATTCACTAAGAGTTTTTATGAAAACTTCACGTCTTAGATATTGTAATAAGGTCTTGTTGTAAAGACGTTTCTTTTGTTAAATATTTAATTATCTATTTATTTATTAGTTTGCATTATGCTAACTAAGCTGGATTCACATGTGCAGTATTTACCAATAAAATTAATATAGATCTTAGTTTCTTGTTTTAAATTAGTTATTTTTCTATACCAATATACTGTACATAAATTATTTAATACAGAAATAGCTTTTTTGAATACTGGTGACGAAATAATATAGAAATTTCAATGATAATAATGAAAAGAATATGAATTTGACTTGTTATGAAATATAAAGTGCAATAGTATCCAAATGAGCTATAATAGCATTTGGCAAGTTACAATTACAGCAAACCATATGATCTTATTGTGCGGTAGATAAGCTAACTATAATATTTTAAAATGAAAATTTTTTTCGAATCTTCTTATGATTAATTTATTCAAGAATATTAATATCTAAGACAAATTCTTTTAATCGAATTATTAAATTTTTTTTATCTTCGCTTCTTAAATAACTATCTATTGACAATTACTATGATAATCTTTGGTATGCTTTAGGAATCTGCAGTCCGGGTTCATGCCCACGCCTAACAAAAAGCATAGGCAAGGCGCAGGCACAAAATCTGGACACGAAAATTTGGCACGGCATGGACACAGGCACAAAAGTTTGACATGGGTTGGCACTAGAGTTGCAGGTGAAACTAATCTTCAATGGTGCACCGATGGTGAAACTAGAGTTATAGATGAAACTAATCTTAAACGGTGCACCGATGGTGCACCAGTTTTCTGGTGAAATGAATTAGTTTCACCAGCAACTCTAGTTGGGACGGGTAGGGTTGTTAATGGAGCACTCCGTTGGCTTCATTTTAATAATAATACTCTGAGTATTACTATTAAATAAAGCCAACGGAGTGCTCCATTAACAACCCTAGGCACGGGCATGGGCATAAATACAAAAATGTGACTAAGAACTTCCATAAGTATAGATGTAAAGTAGAGTTGGCCTCGAAACTAGTTTCGGGAAGGTTCTAATCCGAAACTAGTTTCAGATTTTTTAAAAAAAACCCGAAACCCCGAAATTCCCGAAACTATAATCCGAAAATCCGAAACCTTAGTTGACCGCATGATCAAGTGTAACGATAAAATCGAAGCGATTACGATTTTTAAAAAAATCGCTTCTAACTCTTAATTTGCCCATGAAACTGCCCTTTTTATCCTAACGAAAAAAATTCCTTGTGAATTTAAAAGATCATCTAATTATTTCCCTACCCTAAGCTTTATCCCGATTGTTGTTTGTTTTGTTTTTGATTTAATTATAGGGTGATGCGTCGCGATGAATAATTTAAAAAAAGTTTTATAAATTTTTTTTCATACAAAAATAAAAATTTTATATAGACGAATTTTACAGCTGTTCTCATAAATTCTGGAACAACGAAAAATTTCTGATGACCGAATTCAATTAAGTTTCGAGTTCGGCCATCGGAAATTTTTTGTTGTCCCAGAATTTATGAAAACATCTGTAACTTTTCTAAAAAAGCTACTCGGCCGGGTAACGAAAAGCAATTTTATTATCTGCATTGCCTAATACTGTATTAAAATAGAAGTTCTGCAGTTTCGGGGTTTCGGATGAGGTTTCGGGTTTCGGATGAGGTTTCTAGTTTCGGATAAGGTTTCGGAAGCTATAATCCGAAACCCGAAACTTTCGGATTTTGGCACAAAGGGTTTCGGAGCCAACTCTAATGTAAAGTGCCAGGCATAGGTTGTCACTTAATGCCTGCCACATTTGTGCCTGTGCCCTTATAGTGTCTGCCCGTACCTATAATGTGCTGGACAACTTTGTGTCTAGGAACACAGGCACGGCTTAAGGTACTAGTGTCTGGTCTTATGCCTAATTTGTCTGGTATGGGCATTTGCAGATCCCTAGTATGCTTTTTATAAACTTTATTAAATATCATGACTGATGCTGAATTTATAACCTATTTATAAAATTTTAAAAATTTTTTGGGCCTTTTGTTTTTTTTTAAAGTCAGGTTAGGGTTAAAATAACTTAAAAGCACTTTTTTATATATGATGCTGAATCTAAGACAAAAAAGTTAAGCATTAAATGGAATTGACCATTCAATTAAAGTTTTAAGAATAATTTGTTCTACCATTGTATTATTAATCTCATTAATAAAATCTACTAACACTAATTTAGTTAAATTTTGATAATTGAATAAAATATTGACTACACTTCTAGCACAATCATCCATGGTTTTATCAACAATAATCACAACTCATTCATCTAAGGGTTGGACCTGGGTAAAGGCTACCTGGGTAACCCACAGATACAATGGATATCTAGTTAAAATATTTGTTACTCAGGTAAACCTATCCAGGTAGAATAATTACTGGGCAACAATATCATAGACAAAAAAAACAAAGGAAATTGTACTTTTCAATATAAAAGAACATGAACCAAGTAGAAATAATCTTTAAATATCTTTGAAAATAAATTACAATTATACAAATTATTTTGAATAATTAATACACTATCAACCCAGCATATGCTTTTCAAGAGGTGTTTCTAATTTTATACCACAACCTTTGTGAATTCATTAATTAATTGCATAATAATGATTCCAACTCTGATTAATTACATTATAAGTTACACATTATCTGTGATCTTATTTGTGTATCTGGGTAATCCGGATAACTTGGATATATCTGGATAATTAAGAAGTCTAACTGACAGTTAACCAAGTAAAGTTTTTTTAAACAGGTCCAATCAGGATCCCAAAATATATATGAAGGGTAAGGTTTTACAAAATTACTAAATATAGAAAGATCTGCAAAAAAAGTCAAAAATATGCAAACTAATTACTATAAATAAAAATAATCTGCATAAAAAGAATCAAAAATAAGCAAATTAAAACCTAACTTATCTATGTATATTTCAGAGTTTTGTTCAACTCTTAACTTAAACTTTTGAAGAACTTATCAGGTAATTCTGAAAAATTAAAATCACCATCGGGTGATGCCAGAATTTATGATGAAAATTAAATAGTAAAAATTAAATAATTGGAACAATTGAAACTTAAAAAAATAAAAATAAAAATAAATTGAAAAATTGAGTCAGCAGGTTATGCAAATTGAAAAATCAACTTTGTGCGGCCCTATATCTGATATGTAATTTTTTCTTTTTCTACAAGAACTGGCGTTACTTTTTTTTGTACTTATAGACAAAGAGATTTGATGATTTAAGGAGTTTGGTTGAAAAGAAAAGATAGTTTGATGGTGAACTCTTTTGTTGGTCAAATTAGGGTGAATGGTAGAACCAAACTTTATCATATTAAAGTAAAGAATGTTTGTAGAAATCTTTGTTTAAAAATTTCTTTAACAATCAATAAGTACTATTAACTATTTATTATCATGAGTACTGCAATATTATACTTCATTTTTTCTCTTAATACGTTAAGCAGGCAAATTTGTCTGCAACATTTATTATTTATGAAATTACTAAAAAATAAATAGGAAAGATCTCCTAAAAATATTTAAATTAAAATATAGTGTTTAGTAATATATAATTATAAAATTTACAATATTACAATTTTTATTATCAGAGAATTTATTTGTTTTAGTTGTGTACAAAGTTGTAATTTTAAGCAATATTGATAAATTTAATAATATCTTATGATCCAGTGAACAGAATTTAATGATTTTGATACCATTCGAATCGTCTCAATGAGTCAAATCGTATGGTGCCAAAATTGTTAAATTTCAGAATAATTTTTACAAAAATTCAAAAATCTCAATATCTAGTGAACGATTTTGGTCCATTCAATTCGTATTAATGAGAGATACGTATTAACAAAAACGATTTGTGGCGCAGCTTAATACAGCAGATCTCGATTTTGATTGGCTAAGAATCTGCCATGACAATTTTGTTGCAGCAGCTAGGGTCAATTTGATCTTTTTTTTTTTTTTTGCAAATATCTCACAATCCAAGAATTGAAATCTAGTGCTTTTTTTTAGAATCATCTCATCGCAGTGATAGTAAATGGCCTGGTCATTTGCCGATTTTTCAAATAACCCTGAATGACCTCAAAATGACTGGTCATTTGAGGTCATTCAAATTTTGGGTCATTTGGAAATGACTTATGACCAAATGACTGCAGTCATTTGGAAATGACCACGGTCATTTGAGTCATTGGTCATTTCACATATAGAATTGACATCCTATTGGTCATGAAAATCGATCGTGTAATTTTTAACTTGCTAATTTTAACCGGGGGGAATTCCTACACGATCCGCATATCAACCAATAATATACAAAATCGGTTTACAGTATTAATAAGAATATTACATCATAATTACTTATATCGATATATACAAATTTTTATTAAAATTTATCATCGCGCAAAATTACATTCTATCTAAACCTACCCTAACCACTAACTTATTGTTCACCCTAATCCTAAACTAAACTCCAAGTCTACTAATCATCGCAATAATACAATTTATCTAAAACTAACCTAACTGAAATATAATCATTCTTCCTAACCCTAAACTAAACTCCAAGGCTACTCATCAATTGTTAATTGTCAAGAGATGAATCCACGATCTAGGATACAATAACATGTAGCATGATACTGTTTAACAATAATACTAATAGAGAGACACTGTAAAACAATGATAACAACAAAGTAATGAAATAACTTACTAACATAGCTACCCAGCAAACGATGCTTCATAAACTACGCACAATTTTATCCACCAGCAAACGACGCCTCCAGAAAATAGGTGATACCAGATCACTAGCAAACAATGGCTCCACAAAAGGGCAAACTACATACGACATCACCGACAAATAATGATCTAAAGAAACAGTAATATCAAATACAACCCACCTGCAAACGAAGAAATGACAGCTACAAAAAGAAAACTGGTTAATGAAAGAAAAATTGTAATATAGCAAAAAAAAAAGTCTATACTTATCAAGATAAAGCACCAATTCCAACTTCACCAGCAAATGACGAAACAACAGTCCAAAAGTGCGACTGTAAAAACCTCTATGTCATTATTTACTATACAATAACACCAATAACGTGGCAAAACAAAAGCGAAACATGAAAAACATGACAAGTACACCTCAACTAAAACCTAATTATGATGATGCCAACGACACTAATTTCAATACCAACGGTGATACCAACAACGACACAACGTCAACACCAACAGCGGCACCAACGACGACAGCAACTATGAAATAGCACTACAAAAAAATAACCTAGTAGTAAAAAAAAAACAAAAACAAAAAAAATTCTGATACTTACATGCAGATATTTATTAATTATAATGTACTGTATAAATGCAAAATAACGTGCAGAGATATGATTTCGAATTTCGGCCTAAATTAAGCTTAATTCGGGCCAAAATTCGAATTAATGCCCCTGCGCGATCCACCAATCAAATTCAAATGACCCACTAGGTCATTTCACCTTTGAAATGACCCAATGACTGGTCATTTGTAATTTGGGTTATTTGGATCATTTCAGGTCATTTACCATCACTGTCTCATTGTGATAACTATACCAAAATCATTAGATTTTGATCACTAGATATCAAGATAATTCAAGTTTTATAAAAATTATTTAGCAATCAATATCTCGTGATTCAGTGATTTGAAATTTAACGATTTTGGTATCATTCGATTCGTCTAACTAAGACAATTCAAATGGTATCAAATCATTATCTACTGTAATTACTGGATCATGAGATATTATAAAAAAAATTGTTCAAAATTATAATTTTAAAACTTTATACAATAATAATTTAATTTTAATAAATATTTAATAATTTTAATTTTTTATACTAATCAAAACTTAAATAAAATTTTATTAATAATTTTGGAGGTCAAACATTAAAAGGCAATTTATATTTAAACACTATGTGTATATACCCGGATAATATAGAAAGCCAATCAAATTGCACGATCAGGTGTAATGCAAAATTATTGCTTTCTTTAAAAAATTATTTATAACCCAATATTTTGCTTATGAAACCACCTTTCGAATTAATAAAACAAATTCCCTGTGAAATTTTGGTATAAACTACTCTTCCGCCTTCATCCCAAATCCAATCTTACCCTAAGGGTGCTGACATTTATTACGTAATATTTTAGGCGTATGTTATATTAATATCTTATGTTACAAAAAGAAAATTAGTATAATCAGATTTTTTTAAATTGGCCAATCATATTGGATCTTATGTGAGGGAGCCCTCATAGTAAATGGAATATTACGTAATATATGTCACAGCCCTAATCTTAATCAGCATTTAATTTTTTTTTATACAAATTGGTTTGACAAATCAATACCCCGTGTACTATACACTATGTTAGGGTGTCAAACATTATAATTAATCAAAACTAAGTGAAATCGGCCAATAAATCTATAATGATAAATTTTTTCCGAAATGTAGATCAATTTTTATATTTTGCTGTCGATCACTACATAAGAAGTATTCATTCGTATAAATTTTGATTATTAATGTAAAAATTTTCTTTGTAATTTTGTCTTTATTAATATCATCAAATAAATAAAAAAAAGTGTTATAAATAACGGATAAATAAGTTTGTGTATCTAATTTATATCATTAAATACATAATAATTTATAGTATAATAGATAAAATGGACATTTACAACCCAAAATTGAGAAAATGAAAATTTCAATTAAAAGCTGCAAGAACAAAATTTTGGTTCGCAAAAAATTCTGATGAAATCATTCAGCACCTGGAAAATATTTGTGTATTACTAAAGGTTAGGATTGTGCAAATTTGTAGACATAGTTTCGATTAATTATAATGTTTGACACTCTACACTATGTGTAAAATTAGAAATTTTCAATATTAAAATACTAAATATGATTCTATAAAAAATTTTTTTAAAAATATTATATAATTTTTTGCAGGTAAATTTGTCTGCACCTGCTCCATATACCAAGAGATAAATCATCAAGAATATCATAACTTTCTGATATATTCTCGTATATCGATAGATTTACTGATATAAACATGATTCGGATGTTTCAGTGATTCGCTAGGTTTAATTTTATTAGCTTCTAGAAATTGTTTTTTATTTTATTTTCATCATCAGAGTTTTCTATTTCTTCAATCCAATGGGTAATTAAACCATTAATAGATTGGATATTAGGTCGTTTTTCCGGGTCTGAATCCATACATCGTTTTGCTAATTCAATATACAATCAGGAGTTCTAGATATAAAGTCTGGTCGAAATCCATCCCAAATTTTTATCGCAAGTTCATCAAAATTATAAACATCAAAAGCTGCTCTTCCAGTTGATATTTCAGTCATTATGATACCCAAAGCATAAATATCAACTGCTTTAGTATATGGTTTTCCTTGTAAAATTTCCGGCGCCATATAAGGCAAAACCCCACACACACCTTTTTTAGTATTAGAAAGTCCTAAATCTGTAATATAAGCATTGTCCAAATCATCTTGCAAAATGTTACCACTATGAAGATCTCGATGTTCTAATCCTTGCGAATGAATTGCTTCAAGATCTGAAGTTATACAATTTAATAAATTTAATTTTTCATCCCATTTCAATTGCGATACTTCGTGAAGATTATTACGTAAAATTCCTTTTCTGCGTATTTAAAAATAAGAATGTAATTTCCTGAATCATCTCTTGATAATCCGTAGCACTTTAAGAACGTTGGGTTTTTATATCTGATCTCGCAAAATACTTTCAACTATATAAAATAATATATTATTAATCATAAATCCAAACATTAAACAAACCTCAATAATAAATTTACAGTACCTCGTCAAAAAAATCTTGACTATGAATTTTTTTAAGCGCGAACGAATATTTATCATAATTTTCTTTATATTCAATTAGACATTTAGCATAATAAACAGTTGCAAATCCTCCCTTTCCGATCTCTTTAACATTTTCAAATTTATTATATGGAATCCATAATAGTTGATACCTTTCGTCATCCAATATTTTTTTCACTTTGTCATCAATATCAGAATATGAAAATTTCTTCATTTCTGTTTATAATAAATCAATAAATATAAACATTCAGTAAAATGAAGCAAAATAATGAAAATGCCTTTAAATTTTTCTTTCTCCCTATTAATTATAATTATTAAATAGTTAGTACTATATATATATATTATATCATATATTTTTTCTTAAAAAAAAAAAAAAAGCTTACATTCGAAACCAATATTCGACCTCTTTTAAATCCTTTTTTGTTCCGATACCATTTCGATAACAATGTCCAACCTTTTCTATTCCGGTAACTATGCCAAGTTTGGCAGATTTCAAATACAATTCAAAGGCTTTTTTTAAATCCCTTTTAATTCCAATTCCATTCTTATAACATTCTCCAAGGTTATAAATTGTGACAATATACCCATTTCAATAGCTTTCTGATAGTAACAAAATGCCATATATTCGTCTTTTTTAACCCCTTCTCCAAATTGATAACGGCGCGCAACATTATTCATCCCCATGGGATGCCCCATATCAGTAGATTTTAAAAAATAAAAGAATGCCTTATCTTCATCCTTTTCAACTCCAACTCCTTTATAATAACAATGTCCAACTTTATTTGTTCCATCAACGTTCCCCATATCTGCAGATTTTTGATAATAAATGAATGCCTTATGTTCATCCTTTTCAACTCCAATTCCATTTCGATAATAATTTCCAACATTATATGTTCCATCAGCGTCTCCAATCTCTGCTGATTTTTGATAATAAATGAATTCCTTATATTCATCCTTTTCAACTCCAATTCCATTTTCATAACAGAAAATAACGTTAAATGTTCCTTTAGCGTGCCCCATATCTGCAGACTTTTGATAACAAATGAATGCCTTATAACTCCAATTCCTTCATCGTAACAATATCCAACTTGAAATATTACTCTAGCTTTACCCATCTTAATAAAAGAATGCCTTACGTTCATTTTTTTCAATCCCAATCTCATGCTGATAACTGTGTCCAAGGTCATAAGGGTCTATTTTAGTTGATTTTTTATGAAATGGTTTGTTATAAATCTTCTTTATTTTACTTTTCAAATGAGATTGTTTATGAAATAATTTGTTATACATCTTTTTAATAAGAAAAACGACAATCTAAGATAGCATTTAAATACTCGTGTATGAGTGATACAATTATTATAGGTAACATTAATCGAACCTCTAGCTACAATACTTTAATCCGAGATGTATAACTTAGAGTTCAGAATCTAATTTTACGTTAATTTTCCTTTTTTTTATTGTTTGAAGTTTATTTTATTACATGAGATCTTAAATATCGATTCCTGATCAGGAGTCAAGTTTATACTGTATCAGAATTTTCTTGATGTGAAAACTTCGTTTTAAAGTGATATTTTATTTTTTAAGGTATAATACTTTTTTTAGAATATTTTAATTTTTAATTTTTTTCCTGTTTATTTTTTTTTTAACTTTTTTATACAGTATTCGGTTAAATGACTAACATATCAGGCATTTTCATGTCAAGAAAGATGTTAGCGAATAAAATGAAATGACTAGCACGTAGGACCCGGCGTTGCTCGGGTTCTAGTTTTTAATTTTTTGCTAATTCTTAGGCCTTGATAAATTAGCTTTTAGAACAAAGTATCATTTTTTATTAGTTACACAACAGAGGTTACCTTAGTAAAATTTTGAAATATAGAAGAGATGCACTACAATACAGGTGTATTAAAAAATAAAACCTATTTATTTAATTTAATTTATTTATATATATTTAATTTAATTTATTTTAAATATTATTTAATTATTTTATTTTACATGTTTTTATATTTTATTTAATTTAATTTAATTTATTTTTAATTATTTTTAATTATTTTTTTGCATGTTTAATATAATTTATTTTATTTATTTTTACTTATTTTAAATTTTTTAAAAAATTTTAATTTAATTATTTTTTATTGGTATTTTTTTTGCATGTTTTTCTATTTATTTTACTTATTTTCTATTTATTTTACATGGTTTATATCTAATTTAATTT
>CAJVPY010000832.1:0-22964 GCA_910591965.1 Dentiscutata erythropus
TATATAGTTTTTAAATATATAATTTATTTTTAGGTTAAAATATTAAAATTTAAAAAATTTTAGATTTAAAAATTTTTCTATTTTGCAAAGCTATATGAATTTTAAAATTTTAATATTTTATAAATTTTATAATAAATAATGATTTTTTTTTTTAATTATTATTTTTTACAACTATTATATTTTTAAATAAAATTATTAAAATTTATTTAAAATTAAAAAATTTAAAATTTTTATATTAGTAATTTTTATCTATCAAAATTTAGTAAATAAATTACTATATATAATAAGATATATCCAGATTTTTAATATATAATAAAAATTTTTAAATAATTATAAAAAAAATTTTATTTATATAAATTTTAATTATATAAATACAGATTATTATTTTAAATATATAAATTTTTTTATTATATAAAAATTTTTTAATAAAAAATTTAATCAAAATTTTTATTTTAATAAATTCCAATTGCTTAAGTTAATAAACTTAAAATCTAATTTTTTCAATAACTATCTGATTAAAACTCAACAAAATTTTTTTTACAGAATTATCAGAACCACTATATTTATGCATATTAATTTTAAAACTGTATCTTTAAAAATAATTGAGATATTAATCTAAGTGCAAAACTTTTTAATTATCCCACATATGAGGCATGAAGTACTGAATAACTGAGTTATTTGCTGTATGCTATTTGATTGGTCGATTTAAGCATCAAAGGTGCTTAAAATTCGACCAGTCAAATTATATAGCAAATAACGGTAAAGTACAATAGTGTTCTAATACTAGTAAAGCACAATAGCGCTTTACTAGTATTAGAACGACTATTGTACTATAGTTATGAGTACTTCGTGCTTGAATAACTGGGTTATTCGGTATTTATATTTATTAGATTTTGCATACCAACTGTTGACCGGATTTAAAATTTTATGATTTTTATGCATATGAGTTACACACATTGTTCGAATATATTTTAAATCCAGAACGAATTTAAAATATTTCAGATAATGTGTATAACTTATGTGTATAAAAATCATAAAATGTCAAATGCCAGCTAATAGTTGGTAAATACAAAATCTAACAAATAGAAAATGCCGTATAACTTCTGTTGCTTCTGAAGTGATAAAGTTTTAATATAATCTATTTTTTTTAGTTTAGCCAACTTTTAGCATTACTATATTATTCATTTAAGAAGCTGACAATTATTAGGTAATTTTTTAAAGAGGGGTCAAAAAAATTAAAATTTTATATATAAGACCTGATAATTTATATATTAAAAACTAGAGGGAGTAAGCCTCTAATAAAAAAAATCAAGTAATAAATGACACTGCCCTTAGGTGTTTAGTGCAGCTGGAAGGATTTATGATTATCAGTCCAACCTTATTCCGGAAACTATTGAGGCATTAATATGTGGTCAAGACTGAATAAATTGCGCAAGAAAAGAAGATGATAGACTTTATGCCTAAAGCTGGCTTTTTTTTTTATATAAGAACTTTTTTTTATATTAAAAGCAAATATTGCTATATTTAATTAATTTATTTGTTTACAGATTTGTGCGACATGGTAGCTAATTATACTAAAGACTATGAAAATAGATTCCCGGTACAGCTTGAATATCGTTATAACATATAATATGGATCAAAAAAATAAAGAATTTATCTTTAATTGTATAAAGTTAATATAGAGTTATAATTAGTTATATATTGAGCAAAAATGGTTTATTATTAGGTCATTAGTTACGTATTGAGCAAAAATGAATTATTATTAGGTCATAGTTTATTCATAATTTGAAAAAATAAAATTGTGATGTTTTTACCTACTTGAAATATTACATAATTGCGATATTAATAATGGAGTTCCTATTTGATTTAAATTTATACTAAGTATGTTATAAAAAGAATTCTTTTTATCGAAATTTATTATTTTGATTGGTTGATTTGCATATATATTCAATCAATATTTATATAATTAATTTTCATATTTGGGATGTTCTTACCTGCAGTAATCTTTGTGCCGGGTCAGGCCTGGGCCTAATATAAAAAGAAAACCCAGCCCGGTTCCATATCTAGGCTTTTTGTTGGGCTTGGGCCTAGATTGGGCTCAAAATTTTTTTTCCAGGTATGTTTTGGGTCTAAGAAAGCCCGGCCCAACCTAGCCCATTCTATACCCTACTTAATTAGATCTAAAATTATACTTTACCTAATTTGGAAATTATGATTATCAAATATTTTATTAAGTATTTGATTGTCAAATTTTTATTTGACTTTGCCAAGCACTAACTATAATACAAAAAATTATCTATCTTGTAATTTTGTAATTGAATTTTAATAATTTTGGGCTTTTAAAATCCTCTTATTAAGAGGATCATTTTGGTAGTTAATTCATTCAAATTGGTTTAATAAAACAAAAGTTATACTAATTTGAAAATTTTTATTAATTAATACTATTTAAAATTTTTATACAATTTGATTGGCCAATGAGGTTAGGGTCTCATAGCCTAGTAGTTTGGGCACTTAACCTTTTACAAATAAGGTCAATAGTTTGATTACAGCTAGTAGTAATTAATTTAATTAATTATCTCTATAACCTTTAAGAGCTTTCAAATACAAAACCCTGTAGTAGTAAGGGAGCTAACTTAAATCAGCTAATTTTTTGGTGGGTAGGTGGGTTAGCCAAAGTATCAGGTGTAATTCTAGTTGGACTTATCAAATTATAAAAAATTTTTAATTCAAATTATATATAAATTTAATATCAAATAACTTTTGATCTACTAAACCAATTTGGATGATTTAACTACCAAAATGATTTTCTCAATAAAACAATTCTAACAAGTCTAAAATCATCAAAATCCAATTACTAAATCCTAAGATCGATATAGATTTATATATATATATATTTTTTTTTTGGTATTAAGATTATCTCTCTGGCTAGAGACTTTTTATTAAGTAGATATAATGTTATACAATTATAATGAGAGTACATCAAGCCATATATGCACTTTTTAAGTGCTAATTTAAGTAGTTCGCCCAAAGGTTCTATACTATCTGCTATACCTGCATCCCAACTAGCGGGGTATCTATTTAAACTCTCTGGTTTTAACTGTCGATTACTTCTATCTAACCAAGATATAACTCACTATTTGGTTGTAGCTTTTGCAACACCTGTAAATTTCACACCCACTTTAGAACTTACTAACTATCTAAAGCTAGTCTATCCACAAGGTAAATCTAACAGAGTGGTCCATGTCCCACATATATATTCACCTGCATGTTTGGTAACTTTTTATTTAACTAGTACATATTGTACTGCTGTCACCAGGTTCGTATCTCAAGCCAACTTTTGGGGTACTGCTGTAACCCAATCTAATTAGTTGCCAATTATATACTCACTACCCTTGTAAGGTTCCCAACAACCCCAGTACCTATATTTGGAACTTTTTCCTTATCTGGATTCTCTATTGGTCCCGCTCTTACTTCTAGCCGGCAATCTGAATGGGTCGGTCTGCCCAGGCTTTAGGTGTCTGAAGGATGCCCTCTCCTTGGTCCATACTTTCAGAGCATATACTCTTTTTCTCTGGTGCGTTGGCCTGGCGGTTTGGCTAGTGTGTCCCCCACTTAAGGACCTAATCGCTTAGTTCTTTGATCTCAGGCCCCAGTTTAAATTCAGCCTTCTTGTAGTACCATCAAAGATCATTGCTATATCCCAACTCGGGACTTGCCAAACAGGTTTTTGGTTATTTCAGTTCTTCGGATTTATTGTATCAAAGCTTCCATTACTAGATGGTGTGACCGAGATTACAGATTAAGATCCAACCGATAATCGACAACTATTAACCATAACGCAGATTTATTTTTCAAAATTGTCATCTGTAGGATTCGAACTCTAGACCTGCTACTTGAAAAGGATAACAACTAGACACTACACTAAATTACTACACTTCATTATAAATTTATATACTATATACTATATAATATTATATATAGTATACAAATCTATACCGATCTCAGAATCTAGTAATTGGATTTTAATGATTTTAGACTTGTTAAAATTGTCTTATTGGGAGGATCATTTTGATAGTTAAATTATTCAAATTGGTTTAGTAAATCAAAAGTTATATAATATTGAAATTTTTTATTAATTAATATATAAATTTTTTGTACATTTGATTGGCTAATAAGATATCAGTTGTGGGTAAGTGGGGTAGCCTCTTAAGTAATGAAAATTACCTAATTTACATCAGGCCCCTAAAACTATGTAATATACATATTTGGTCAATAAAGAATTCCTGAAAGAAACCCTAAGCTATAGAGAAAACTAAGCACTGTATATGACATAGATTATAGAAGGTATTACTACAGAAAGCTATGCATGTGAATTTACAATTAGCAAAGTAGTACCAACAACCTTAAGGTGGTATTGGATCTTGATTGGGAGGATAGCTGAATGTAATATATCTAGAAGTAGTGAGAGAAGCAGTGAACATAGTAAAGAGCTATAATAAAAGAATGGCTTTACCAAATATAAAACAAAAAACCAAAAAAAGCTAGCTAAAAGAACCCCCAAAAAGTATGGAAGTAGACAATCTGGTGGTATAAAAATAAAGACAGTCTAAGAAGTAATAGGCACACAATCTATATGGAAGTTTATAATGAAATACAGCAGAGATGCAGATCCCAGATAACTAGATTGTAACAGTAATTAAATGAGGTACTTAACTTCTGTCTAAAGGATCCAGATCTTTGTATCACTATATCAATAGGGAGTACTATAGAAGAATCAGGAATCTAATTTGATGGTATATGATATTAATGCTTGAGAATTGTAAAATAACATCCTGGTTGTAATAGCAGGTCTTATTTCTGGTTAAGATACAAACTAAACCCTTAGAATAACATTTCGAGAATACCAAACTAAAAGCATCAAGAGCACCTACTCAAAAGATACCAATTTGGAAGTAGTACAAGAAGCGAATTAGAAGTAATATGATAAGTAATGAGAGGTAGAAGTTGGCTAATAGATATTGTATAGTAGTATATAAGCAAGATACTATATATATGATAATATAGATTTAGAAACTATTTAGTGATTTAGTAATTGTTCTGGTCAAAAGGGGTGGTTACTAAGAAGATAAAATCTCATATAGCAGGTCATACATAGGTACTAAGTTAATAACTGGATGAGTCTTTTTTGTAAATAATTAGATAGTTGTAAATATATATATGTACATTTGTAACTACAATATCTTAGAGTACTAATAAACAGTAAAGGCAAAACTGCCAAATTAAAAAAAAAAAAAAAAAAATTTTGATTGGCTAATAAAGTATCAGGTGTAGAAATGAAATTTTGAAATTTATTATAACAAAATATTATGTAATTTCTGGAAGTTCCCTAAAATATCAAGTGTAGGTAGATGGAAATAGCCTCTTAAAAGATAAAAATCACCTAATTTATGTCAAGTCTTTGCTAAATTTAAATAAAGTTGCTTGTATTTTAGCTCTGATAAGACTGTCAAAGAGCTAAAAAAAAAATAAAAAATTTTGTTTAAATAAAAAAAAAAAATTATTATTAGTTTATTATAAAACCAAAATAAAAATATATTAAAACTTAATTATACTATAATTATTTCTACTATAACTATATTAAAATTTTTACTATTTAATTTTTTTTAAAAAGTAACTAAATTAAATATAGTCAAACCTCTCTAAGTGTACCTTCTATAAGTGCATACACTCTCTAAATACATGCTCAAGTGCCAGCCCAAATATATACTTGTTCTCTATAAATCATATGCTCTAATTTCTGGAATTGATAATAACTTTTGTTCTACTAGTCTGTTTTGTATGATTTAACTACCAAAATGCTTGTCTCAATGAGATGATTCTAACAAGCCCAAAATCGTTAAAATCTAATCACAGGGTCCAAGATCGTTCAAAATTTGTGTAATTTTAATAGTAATTTTAGAATTACTAAGTAAATTTCTTTAACATTGAATAACTTTTAATATACTGGTCCGTTTTGGATGAATTAACTACCAAAATGTTTGTCTCAGTGAGACGATTCTAACAAGCCCAAATCGCTAAATTCCAATCACGGGATCCCAAGATTGGTAAAAATTTGTATTGTTAGACAATCATTTAATCAAATTGGTTTTTAAATGATTGTTTAACAATACAAATTTTTATCGATCTTGGGATCCCGTGATTAGAATTTAGCGATTTTGGGCTTGTTAGAATCGTCTCACTGAGACAAACATTTTGGTAGTTAATTCATCTAAAACGGACCAGTATATCAAAAGTTATTCGATGTTAAAGAAATTTACTTAGTAATTCTAAAATCACTATTAAAATTACACAAATTTTGAACGATCTTGGGACCCTGTGATTAGATTTTAACGATTTTGGGCTTGTTAGAATCGTCTAATTAAGACAAGCATTTTGGTAGTTAAATCATACAAAACGGACCAGTGAATCAAAAGTTATCATCAATTCCAGAAATTGGAGCATATGTGTACTTTTTTTTATAATTCTCTATATGCATATTATTAAAGTGTGGTTCTAATAGCATGCACTTAGAGAGGTCTGACTGTAATACTTTATATACTTTGTATTTTAATTATAAAAATTATTAATTAAATTATAAATTGAAGAATTTAAATAAATAATTTCCTAGTTAGATTATAGATATAATAGCTAGTGTAGTATCTGAAGCAGACTATTTAAATAAACAACTAAAAATTACATGTGTAGCTAGTTGTATTCTTTTGTAAAAATCAGAGTTTAATAGATAATCTTCTAGTTAGATTGCAGATATAGTGGCTAGTATAAAACCCAGAGCAGACAACTTAAATTAGATGACCAAAAGTTGCACATGTAGCTAGTTGTATTCTTATTATAACTGAAATTAAACTTCTAATAAAAAAATATAGCCAAAGAGATTATAATACTAAAAAATAAAAAATATTAATATCTCAAAATTTTATTAAAGTAACTTCTATATATAACTAACAAAAAATGTTTTTTTTGTAATTTTACTTTAATCTAACTCTAACTCTAACTCTAATACTAATAATAATTTTCATTTTAATATATATTTTATTTGTTAACTATTAATATGTAAAAGAAACATAAAAGCACTATTTAAATTTTTCCAAAAAAACTTTTTGCTATCAAAATTATATAAGGCTATATAAAATTAATTTTTTGGTTCTCATAACATAAAATTTTAAAATTGACTCGGCAACCCGGCTTTTAATTTTATTTTCAAAAAATTTTATATGTAAAAAACATATAAAAAGTTCACCCGGTTAAATAAATATAGTAAAAATTTTTTTCAAAATTTTGTTGAATTTGACCCGGCCGGGTTATGAGAACCAATTAATTAAGTTTGTGTGGCCTAATGTATTTATAGATATAAATTTTTTGAATTTAATTCGCCTAGTACCAAGTACCCCAAAATAGTAGACCAGGAATCTCTATTAATTAAATGCAAATAGCTAAACTGCACTAGTCAAAATTTTATATTTTGACTTTTAGATAAATATTAGTAAAATAATGAATATTTTAATATTTAAATTGTATTTATCTATAATTTTGATTTAGCAGTTAAAACAATAATTAAATATAGAAAAATATATTTATCTAATATTTAAATATTATTAATATTTAAACTAATAGGTATATTTTGGTTAAAAATTAATATTTATTTAAATATAAAAAATATATTATATTTAATTGAATATTTTAACTAATTTGCCCTGTGGTAAAATTATAAATTTTAATCATCTATAATTTATTATCAATTTTTATTATAAATTTTTATTTTAAAATTTTAAAATTAAAATTAGCATAAAGATTAGTTTTAGGATTAGAATTAAAGCTAGTATAGGGTTTTTTAAGGAGCTGAGTATTTTTCTTAATGCATCAAACATAGTTATTTAGTCTAGTTTTTAAGATAGCAAGGGGGCAAATTAGCAATACTCTTAATTGAATTTTATTAAAATTTAAACTAATAGCTATAAATACATAAAAATATTAGTTAAATATTATATTAGTTTTGGTGGCATGCTCTAGTTTATCCAATAAAGACGGGATTATATTCAAAAATAAATTAAATTAAAAATAAATTAGAAAACAGTAGAAAAAAAAAAGAAAATTGAACATACATATCATTATATTTGATCCACATAACCACTAAAGTTGAGACCTGTATAGCCGGCTACGTACTAAGTCAACTACCTTAGCTGCAAAATCAAAAACATTAGTTCAATAAAAAAAAAATTTAAAATATTTTTATTAAGCGAAAGTATTTTATTTATGCACTTCCAAGATTCTTTCTACTAATAAGAAAAAATCGAAATAATCTAAAACATTAATGAAAATAACACAACCAAGAAAATTTTTATAAAGATTTTGTTCTCAAGAGAACAAAATTTTGCTGAGACCTACGTTTACGAGCTTGTAATTTTAAAATATACTCAACTCTGTTTCAAAATTCCTAACTATATTTTGGGCCGCGATTTTTACTTTTGTTTAAAAAATAATTGACATGAACATTTGAAATATTTCAAGTTTATTTCTGTGAAATTGATACAATACTGCAAATACAGAAATAAATAAAATGTTACCGCAAATTACTACTAATACAATAATGTAACTCAAGTTCTCAAAAGCCATTTTCCCAAAAGGAAATAATTAGTCAGTATTATGTTCTTTCGGGAAAATAGCTTTCGGAAATCATACAGTAACCTGATACAATACTGCAATAAGTGCTAGTTTAATCCTTCACACGAAATTATTTACTTTATACCCTGGTCACTATATCAAGATCGCAGGGCATAAATCAGTTATGTCCTGGGCACTATGTGATAAGCGGGACTTTCAGCCCCGCTTATACCCAACTGCCCAGGAAATAACTATTACAAAAAAACTTGAAAGCACTAAACCTCAAAAGAGCAAAACGTTAGTATAAACAGCGAAACTATTATTTTTAAAAAAAAGAAAGAAAAAAAGTTTAATCAATATGTAATAACTGCGAAAATAATATTTGAGAAATTTATTCTTTAATTGTGGCGCATTAGATGGCTACATATGGAAACGATATTCGTATTCGTCCAATAGGAAGTGGGGAGAAATTAGTAAACCCTCGTCGCTGTCGGTGCCGTCTACATACTCGGTATCGACGCTTGTAAGTGGTAAGAAATTGACCCTTTTTATTTCTCTATTATTAATTCTTTTTTTTTTTTGTGCTTTACTAATTTTATTCTTTTGAACCTGTTCGTACATCCGAGTTTTTGAGACTGTACCGCCATTTTTTTCGTCCTGAAACTTGTATTCTAACGTATGTCTACATTCTTTGGAACAACCGTTTGTGAGAGATGTCTACGTTCTTTGTTATCGCAATTTATAGGAAGGTGTCGCCGTTTTTGGAGAGGTGTCCATCATATGTTTTTCATGTTGTTTGTAAGGTGTCTTCGTTCTTCGGTGTCACCACTTTTGAGGAGGTACTTTCGTTCTTCGGTGTTGCCACTTGTGAGAAGATTATTCGTTCTTCGATGCCGCTGGTATTATTTCTAGAATTCTTATTATCGGGTTGTTTGTTGTACGATGACATTTGTTATGTTCGTTCGTTACGCAACTAGAGTTGCAAAACGGCACTACCAGATTAAGCCGATTTGCATCTCTATACGTAGAATAATAAAATAAATAAATAAAATATGCCATTATTTTTTATATTTATATATTATTGTTGTTTATATATCTAAAATAAGTAATAAATTTTTAATAATAAATAAAAAACAAAAATAGTATAAATATCGTATAAATAGCATATAAATTGTAGACAAACGTAGTCACATATAGCTAATGTTTAAATTACGTAGTATTTTTTAAAGTTTTTTTTTGATATTTTGTCCAGGTTAAATATCAGAATCTAGTGCTACCTATTTTACGTAAGTACGTACAAATTTTGTATGCATTTTAAATTTTTTCCTTTTACGACCCGAGTCTCGTATACACACATTTACGATATCCTCAAAAAATTGAATTTTTTCATGCCTAAAAATCTCAATACTTTATTAAACTAAATATATAATAAAAATTATGCTATATACATATAAATAAGAATCGATACTTGAATTAAAAATCTTAAAATTGGTCAGAAAATGCCAAACGGTAATTTTTTCCTAGCAGATTATACAGTTGTTTTATGTTTGTTATGATCGAGTGACATATGTAGCCTTATGACCACTTTTTTTTTCTAGAAAAAAAATATATTTAATAATTTTTAACTCCGAGGTTACATAATTTTGCAAGGCGCAATAAATTAATGCCAATTAAACATAAACTTATGAAGTTTTAGCATATACTTTTTTTTATTTGTATCGCATAAAAAAGTATATGCTCGGATTAGAACCATTTTTCTCCGTCACAAACCATAAATATCATACGAAATAATAAGCGCTTAAGATGACAATTCTTCATATATCGTCATGAAATTGTCTTGGTGTATTCTTTTTGTTGTTATATTTAGCTCGGTATATCTTTTTGTTATTTGCCAAAATGTACCTAGCCCTCGACGTTTACAGGCTAGCACATTAGTTGGTACTAAACTTTATTTCTTTGGTGGAAGCACTTCTTCTACAGGTAGTTCTAATGAAGTTTGGTATCTTGATTTATCGAGTTCATTTAATATTTCTACATCCCCGTGGCATAGTGATGCTGCAATGTCATTAGGATATACCTTTGGTAGCCCTTGCCTTAGTCCTATTGATAATTCTACAGTTTTTTTAATTGGAGGAAGAACATGGATAATTACTACAGGAGATTATTCATATACATCATCAGTATATAAATTTGATTCTAAGACTTCACAATGGACAACACCAACTATTAAAAATTTTAATTCTAGCTTTGCAACTCGTAATGAAATGCAGGCTGTTGTTGACAATAATGGGAAAATTTTTATTTTTGGTGGAACAAATTACAATAGTTCAACAATCATTTTTTATAATGATATGAATATACTTGATATCACTACTATGACTTGGTCAACACCAACTCAGTCTCAGACTGTCTTTGCTTATGTCGACTATACTGCTACATTATTACCAAATGGTCTTATTATTTATATTGGTGGGCGTAGTCGTTCAAGTCCAAGTACAAGTCTAAGTCTTATTAGTATGTCTCAGGTATATGAATTTTATAACTTTAAATATTTATTTTTAAGTTTTGACTTTGATTAATATTAAAATGCAGATTCAAATATTTGACACAAAATCTTACACCTGGTCTACTAAAGTAATGTATACAATTAATATTATTTGTAATAATAATTATATCTAATTTTTTGCAAATATATGTTCTTATTTAGCTTGCTAATGGTCCTACTATCGCATCTCGTGTGCAGCATTCTGCTGTTTTAAGTATGTAATAAAATTGTATTAACAGTTACTATAAATTCTGATTTTTATATCTGATTATTGTTGTTTTAGCCCAGGATAGAAATATTATCATATATGGAGGTTCAACACTTAACGGTACTTCTGGAAAAGTTGATAATGTATTTTCTGATATTGCAGTATTAAATACAAATTCCTGGGTATGGTCTGTTCCAAGTGTTTCTGGAGCATATACTTCACCACCACTCACACGGCATTCTGCTGTATTATATAAAAGCTATATGATACTTGCGTTCGGTAATTAATCTTGTATGTTTATTTGTTTTATTAAACAAATACTAAAATTATTTAATTTTTACATATTCAGGCACAACTTCAGCATCAATTTTATACACAAATAATATCTATATTCTTGACATACAAAATTACACCTGGGTTACTACATTTAACATACCTACAACAACTAGTCAAGCCAGTCAAGCAAATCATAATTCTGATTTATATATTGGAATTGGTATTGGTATAGGTGTAGTTATTTTAGCTGCAGTTTTATTTATTATTGGATTTTGTATTTATAAAAATCGAGGAACTATTGCGACACCAGGAACATATATGAATGATAATGTATATGAAAAACAAATGCCTACGGTTTATGCACCTGGAATACCTCCACCTGACACATATGCGCGAACTTCTATGTATGGAGTTCCAATGCCTAGTTATAATTATCATAGTTCATAGATTACAAGTCCATACTTTTATTTTATGGAAAATCTGACCTCTAGTCTTAATGGTTGCAACTAGGGAAAGCGAAGTGAAAGCCTTTTAAGCTTAATTCTACTAAATTTCAGGAACGTCAGACTTTCGGTTTAATCGGTTCTAATTTAGGTTTAGAATTCAAAAAGTAAATCTAAATTAGGTTCAATTGTTGGACCGAAGTATTGGTTTAAAATATAGTAACTGACTCTCAATATGATTATTAGAATGACTAATTTTCAATAAAAGATTGTTTTTTTTTACCACGTAAAACTGGTAACTGGCATTTAAAATTTCTGTAAGGTTTTAATATAGTTAACTTCTTGATATGTAATCTCCGAATCAATAAAATTGACAATAAAATTGACAATAAAATTCATATTTAGTCGACATTGGTTACTGTATAAACAGAATTAAATTAAAGAGGTAAATTTATTTTCAAATTTCCTGTTTGATAAATTTTAAAATGCAAGTGCTTATATGCTTTGGAGCAAATAATAAAGTTAGAACAGCTGATAGTGTATTAAAAAAACAAGAACCAAAAAAAGCAAAAGTTAAATAATACTTATATAACTTATATTAATTTTTGAATTTAGAAACTTACTATGGCTATAATTTAAGTATCAAAAGTTCGTCGGATTTTTTTTTGTAGTAGAATGTGAGGGTTATTTTCTTTATGATATTGAAGTCCTAAAATTTTAAAACAATTCCAAGCTTATTACCAGCTTTTCTATAGAGTAATGTCGCTCGAATTCGGACACTAATCCAATCATTCGTAAAATCGTTAATTTTGGTTCGGAAGATTGTTCATGATAACACGGGCTAGGTGCTGAGAAAAGGGACCAAATTGACAAAACAAAAGATCTTCGGAAAATCAATTTTTATATTGTAGATCTTATAATGAATCATAAGAAAATGCAAACTTTAAAGAGCAATATAGCAAAATTTTATTAGTACAACTACTTTTGTGTCTTAAATAAGAAATGATCCTAATATTAGTCTAAATTAATTTATGTAAAAAGATAGCTTTTGAAAAAATTGTCAACTTGGTTCCTTTTTCCAGCACTTAGCCCACATGATTGAGAAAGAACGTTATCGTTATCTATATATTGAAAAATGAGAAGAAGGGTCATGTGTCATACGTTTCCTTATTATAAAATGTTCTTAAAAAAAGATCCTTGGTGTGATGAGGTAAATATTGTTCACCTTTCTTCTCTTTGAAATGCATAACTTTAGCATTACAATATTAACTATTATTTTTATATCATTATTAAATTTAAGTTTATCTCAAAAATCGTAAAAAGTAGAATAGAGCTAAACTCAAAGACAACAAAACATCGTACAGATATTTTTTAAATTCTATGATTCACTGAAGCAATCCACAACAATCACACTTGTGAACATAACCGATGGAATTATGAGACGGTGCCGATCATAGATCGTCAATTGTGTTACTATTGATAAATTCAAAACTTCAAATTTGGTAAAAAAAATTTTATTTAATTATATCGTCTTGTAGAATTAAAATAAAAAAGTTTATTGAATTTGGTTTAGTAGTTGTCAATGGGAATTTTCTTTCTTTGAACTTTAGACAAAGATTTCTTGACAACCAATTATTCAAATTCGGTAAAATATTTTTATTTTAATTTTGTGGATTAGTAGAATTAAAATAAAATAAAAAAATGATCGAATTTGAATAGCAGGTTGTCGAGAAATATTCATTAAAAGCTAAAAAGTTTGGCCGCAACTTCTTTTTTTAAAGACATCAAAACTTTGAACGAAGATTATTCGGCACTTATCCAGTCAAATTCGACCAAAATTTTTTTATTTTAATTCTATGAGCATATAGAATTAAAATAAAAAAAAAATTGATCGAATTTGACTAGGTAAGTGCCGATTAATCGTCGTTCAAAGTTTTGATTGCTTTAAAAAAGAACCTTTTTTTAGCATTTAATGAATATTTCTCGACAACCTGCTATTCAAAATCAGATAAATTTTTTTATTTTAGTTCTATGAACCCACAGAATTAAAATAAAAAAAATACATCAAAGTTAGATAGTTGGTTGCTGAGAAATTATCGTTTAAATTTCTAAGAAAGAAAAATTTACCCGATTTTAGTTTTTCTTTAAGTTTTTTTTTTAAAACGTTTTGCAATGATTTCTCAACAACTACTAAGCCAAATTCAATAAACTTCCTTTTATTTTAATTCTAAAATATATACAGTACTATGGAATTAAAATAAAATAATTTTTACTACAAAAGTTTCCATATGTACGTAACACAATTAAATTACCCTACTTTACTGCCCAATATAGATGGGTGACGAAACTCACGTGACCTGACGAACCCTTAAACACGAACAACAAAATAGTTTCGTCGCCCATCTATAACGCCCAATAACAAATGCTGATTAATATTCTGCATTGATTTGATTGAACCTTAATAATCTAAGCTTCGGCATTTTTAACAGCTAAGTTTTTCACGGAATGAACTCAAAACATTAATGGATGACGATTTATTTCGTAATAAATTTAAGGAGCAAACGGATTGGAAAGTACAGGCCAAATGTACTATAGGCAATATGAAAGATAAAGTGAAGGTATTTATTATAAATGATTTTGTTGCTAGAATTAATATAAAATTAAGCTGATACAAATCGATTATTATTGTTTTTGTCTATTAGAATGAAGGAACACCAGTGCATCAACGTCTTTTTGAGAAATTGTGCGAGATAGATATTAATGACTTAACATGTGATGATCTTTTGTTGAATGGTGTAATTGATCTTGGCTCTGATCAATTTCAATTATCTGAGAATGACTTTAATTTACTTGTGGAGAAAAAGCAGGGATAAGAAGATTAAGTAAAAGTGCTTCAATAAAAAAATATTTGTGCTAACTTTGTTGGAAGAAGAGATGAATTTCAAGAAATATACGAATTGGTAGTAGCTCAAGATGTGAATTTAGTTCATTATTGCTGGGTTGAACAAGAAAGTGACAGAGAACGGATTGTAAGTAATGTCTCATGCAGTTGATAAAATCAAATTCCCTATGTCGAGTTTTAGAGGCTCTGAGAACTCGCTTGTGGAAGTAGTGGCTCAATTAATCGAAGTGGCCACATACAGTATCAATTACCAATTAATAGGGAAGTTGAGGTAACAAGAAATGAACGTCAAAGCGTGACTAGTAAAATGGACTGAAATACGACTTTGACTTCCTTGAAAATCCAAAATAATCGCAATCTTGGACCTGAAGGAGGGACTGAAATTGTATACGCAAAAAGTGGTAAATGGAATTGTAATGAAGATAAAATATTTGAAGGTTACAATAAATTAATGAGATTTTGTATAGATGGTTATAAGGGGATTTCGAAAAAGCATGTGAAAGATGTTCTACGAAAAAATTATATTGCTTTCGGAATTAATATTGCAGGTAAATTCATGAGATATATCTATTTACTCAAATTGGTTTAGTAATTCATGAAAATATCATTAGGAGAAAATATAATAGTTCACGGATTAATCAAAGAAAATGGGGTAAAATATTATCTTCCAATTGCTGAGCGTTAGAAGAATTTGTTCATGTTTTAATGACCATATGAGTATAATTTTGTTTTAAAACTTATCAAAAATTAGTAATTTACTAATTAGAAAAAATTAATTTGCAGAATGGTTTAATCGCAAATTTACAATGTCCGTCTATACTAAATAAGTCTTTGATATCATTTATTCTATACTATTGACAAGTTTGGTATATTGATCTAAAAGGCAATTTTACCCTAGCGCATATTTTTAGAGAAATAGCATCAATTTCTTATCATATATAATAAATTTTCCAAAAAAATAACGAAAATAATGTGTACAAATTCAAATTCTATTTATTAATATATATTAAATTTTTACATTGATAATTAAATACAAAATGTATAAGTTTTAAAATATTAAATTAATAGAAGACATTAACTTAAGAGTCTAAAAATGAAATTCTTTTCCAATTATTAACATATAATTTGATTAATTTTACATCAATTTTTTGGCAATTAGAAAGTGCTAAACTACGATTTGATGATTTATGTGTTTCAAATAAGGGTTCATGTCTTTCACTCTTATCCGATGATTCGCTCATAACCTTTTCAAAGAATCCTGATAATGCGGCTACTGGATTTTCATCCACATTTTGATATTCGGGAGTATTTAATAATGTATTCAACCATTCTTTATTCGAAACAATCTTAAAATCTATTCCACTTTGTTGTAAAGATTTTAAGAATTCGTTCCATGTGACTTGTTTCGGATTAACTATATGATTAACTCGAATATAATCACCATCTTTAGCAAAAGGTGCACTTAAGGAGATATCGACGATACTTTGAGATGCGATATCAAGAGGAATCCAGTCAACATTTGAAGAATATGAATCTGGCATAATTTTCATAATTTGTGCACCTTTTATCATAAGTGGAATATGTTCTCGAGTATTCCAAACTCCCGTAACTGAATTTCCACTAACTTGTCCAACACGATGAATATCAAGTTTAAACCCAATTTTTCGCGACCATTCAGCACATACATTTTCAGTAATGAATTTTGATAAACCGTATCCATTAAGCATTGCATTTGAAATATTATGAGGTAATTCATCTTCTTTAACATTTGTCTTTGATCCAATGGTTGTACTGACACTTGATGTAAAATTAAAATGAACATTTTGATGATGAGTATATGCTTCACGGGCGAGCATAAGAAGATGAACAGTTCCAGCAATACTTTCACGTTCAAAAGCTTCAATTTTACTATTAAAATCCAATCTCTAAGCGACGTGGTAAATTTGTGTTACCTCTTGGACAAGTTTTGAATAAATTTTTTCGGGTTGCCCAAATTTCGATTACCCAAATCACTTGGCAAAATAACAATACGTTCTTTAGATAATAACGAAGTATCTAAATGACGTTGTTCAAATGAATCTTTTAATCGAGACCATCCATGATTTTCATCTGAAGCTCTCACCAAACAGTAAACTTTAAGCACATTTGGATTGTTTAATAAATCACGGAGAATAAAAGAGCCAAGAGATCCAGTAACCCCTGTCATAAGGACCGTTTCACCATTTTTTTCATTTACGTTTTCATTAATTTTATTAAAGTTACCCACGGGAGGAAATTTATCAGTTGTACTGTACTTCTGAATATATGAATTCACTTCGTTTTTAAGAGCCTGTAATTTTGCTTCGTAGCCATCTTCAACATTTTGACTTTGTGGAGAGCTGACATTTTTTAATAATTCTTTTGTCAAATAATGTGTAAGACTTTGGAATGTATTATATTCAAAAATCACATCATGAGGAAGGTTGATAACTTGAAATTGTTTTTGAAGAATAGCTCGCAATTTAGTCGCAGATAAAGAATCTAGACCAATAGCAAAAAATGAGGTTTCACCATCATCAGTTAGTGAAAATGAATCACCAATGGCTAATTTAAGGGAATCTAATACAATAGATTTTATAGAATCTTCATTCCATTGATTATTAGATGATTTATTATTTGAGACGATTTTTGCATTTACAAAATTATCATAAAGTATTTCAATTTCTTCTTTAAATTCTATTTCAACTTTTTTACGTTGAACATTATTTTTGAGAGTTCGGGGTATAGTTTTTCCTTCAAGAGGTAAGATATAAACCATTTCATCAAAGATTCGTGAATGTGATGGACAATCATTATTAGCTTGATGTATTGAATCAACGATACTTTTGGTGACATCTAATAAAGGAGTCATTTTGATATTTTCATAATCGAGTTCTATCAAAAGACAATTGAATGGTCTATTAAATCCAACAACTACTACTTGTTTAACAAATTGATTAAGACGAATTGTTTCTTCGATCGGAATTGGATTTGTCTTTTCCCCAGTACTATGAACAATTGTATCATCAGCTCGGCCAAGTAAAATATAAAAGCCGGAACCTTTTGGAGTTTCAAGAAAGAGATCCCCTACTTTATAATCACCATCCTCAGTATTTCCTTTAATGTTTGAAAGGGTTGGTGCTTCTTTTTTTATAATTAATTCTTTCGCGCCATCGATAAAATCATTTCTTTCTATCCATTTTACATAACTTTCTGATATTGCCAATTTCATTGCATTCCATGGGATATTAGGTAAAGAAGATTTATTAACTATACGTGAATCCATAATGACTCCTGTTTCAGTCGAACCATAAGCAGTTTGGATATTGACGCCGGATTGAACAAGTCGTTCACCTATTTGAGGTGACAATGCAGCTCCAGCATAATTAACAGATCTTAATTTTAATAAAGCTTTAACTTCTTCTGGGCGATTTTTATAAATTTGTTCAATAGTAGCGGGTAAGGTATTAAAAACACTAGCCTTAAATTGGTTTAAACTATGTAAAATTTCATTTACTAAAGGAACTGATCCTGAGACTATTGGAAATACATATACGGAACCAGGATTGAGAATAGTAGTCATAATGACAGTCATTCCAAATATATGAAATAATGGAGGGGTTGCTAAGACAATATCGTCAGCCTTATCTCTTGAATTAACAACCAAAAAATAACGATTAGTGAGAGGAACTAATTTAGGAAATGAAGTTGAGCCGGAACTATGAAAAATAGCAATAATTTTTTCATAAGGATTATCATCTAGTTTTAGAACAGGTGCTGAATGATCAATATTTTCATTCTTTAAATTGTTAGGAAGTTGAAAAATTTTAAGCGTTTGCGAATGTTGAGAACCTAATTCACTTTGCACATTTTTGGAGATTTTTGAAAGTTGAAAATCGTAAATGAGAATACTCGATTTAGCTTCCTGAAGTAAATGAATCAATGCAGGTTCGGAATTTTTAGGACTAAGGAATAAAACTGTGAAGCCTAATTTCCATAAAGCCATGAAATTATATAAGTATTCAGGGCCACTTTGTGATAAGTAACCGATCACGCAGTCTTTCTCCAAGGTTTCATTCTCCAATTGTTTACTCCAATAGTTAGCGTATTTATTGATAATAAGATCCAAGTCTTGAAATTTGATTTCTTCATACTCTGCACCATTTGGGACCAAAAGAGCTTTTTCTTTTGGTCTAGTTGATACAAGATGTTCAAAAACTTTTAATAAACTTTGGTGTCCATGAGACATTTTTGATTACAGGAATATAAGTTTATAGAGTTTGAGTTTATATAGTTTAAGTTATAGAGGCTTTGTTTATAAAATTTGAGTCGCGATATGGTTTTTTGTTCATACTTGCATTCGTGAAGCATGGTAATTTATAATATTTGCTAACGGGCCAAGGAAAATTTAAAAATCCGTTTACGTCGGCTTGAAGTTTCTTAAATGTCGAAAGATATGTAAAGTGATGAAATCAATAAATCCGGATAAATTATAGCCGAATCACATGTAAAGGTTCGGTTAAATTATGGCAGATCACCATGTCGCTGATATTTCCCAGTTTTCTAATCGGAAGTTTAATTTTTACCAATCCAAATTTTCCAAATTCTTCGGGTATACGGTATATGGAAATCGTTGTTCACACATTTTTATAACAATTTCTAAGAATAGGGGTATTTCACGCCCAATACCGTACGGATCTGGTCATACCAATCTGCCTAATTTAGAAATGTTCTTGACCTAATGTTGAATAAAAAGCTTAAATGAGGCGTGAACAGTCCATATTTAAACGCTTAGACCAATTAGACTAATAAATAATTGCTAAACTTAGAGATAGTGCATAAGTATTACGATTAATTGAAGCGATCCTTACTATAATGAAGATTTATGACGCGAATGCGGATAATAAATTTAGCCAAGTCCATAACAAAAAAAAAAAAGTGATTACAAACTTTTTTCATCGCGATAATTACCGGTTAAACTACTTTCCACCAATTAAACATCGAGTTCAGACTTAGATTTTGTTAGAGAAAAATTTAAACGAGAAATTAATTAATTAATTGATTGATTGATTGATTGGGTTCTACCCTAAAATCCCGAAAGACAGTTTCCCGAAAAAGACATAATACCGACAATAATGCTGGCCAATTAGTCCTTTCGGGAAAATGACTTTCGGGATTTCAGGGTAGAACCGTGAAAACCTGATTATATTACGAGGAGTTTTGTAGACCAATTTCAGCCTATCAAAGGTTTTTAGAGCTGTTAACGCTTGTATGGCTTCTTTAAATACTATATTACTTTAAAATTTCATTCTACGTAATAATATTTTATGCAATGCTACTGCAGTATAGTATCGGTATTATCTACCAGCTTGAGCCATGGCTCAAGTCGTGCTCTAGCCACGATATAAGTGGCTTTAATAACTGTGGCTTAATCTGGAGCTATCACTTTAAAAAGCCAATTCAGTTACAGCTGATGCTGAGCCATAGTTAAGCTGCAACTCTAAGCTATAGCTTGAGCTACAGCTCATCGGCTTTGGTCGTATTGGTTCTGAAGACTATCTGAAGACAGTTGACAACAAATCCATATTTGGTTAGTGTAATTCTGAAGAAAAAAAGCATTTGTCACTCGACCCCACATACAACAAACATGATTATGAAATACACATATGGGATCCCGTCTCGCTGCTCACATGGTCCACAGTCGGTCCCTAGCATCGGGTCTGTCTAAACAACCAATTTTTATCCCTTTTCTTTACACCCAGGCTGTTTGGCCAGGCATTAAAGCACTTATCCTTGATATCCAGGTTGTTCGCCCGAGCTATTGACCAATCTCATAGCTTTTCCTAAATCGCAGAAAACTGCCACTCATATGGTCTACAGCTGGTTCCTAATACTGATCTTAATATCCGAGCTGTTTGATCAGGTTATCAAAGTACTTATCTTAGACATCCAGGTTGTCAACCTGGGCTGTCAAAGTACTTATCTTGACATCCAGGTTGTCCACCCGGGCTATCAAAGTACTTATCTTTGACATCCGGGTTGTCCACCTGGGCTATCGATCATACCAATAACTACCAAATACCCTAATACAGAGCATTTCCTTTGCCTGGTAGTGGGTGGGTGGGTGTCAATAACAAAGCTAGACTTGCGTCAAGCTAGCAGCAAAAACAAAAAGAGAGAACGATTTCCCATACTTCTCTTAAATAATCATTTACTATGACTTCATACTTTATCAAATTGATATTTCTTATTCAATACATTATCCTTACAAAACATAGACGACATTTGTTACTAATATATCATACTTACCAACTGCAATCCTATGTCATGAGTCTAGGTCACAGTCTCGTGACAAGTGGATAACTTCGTTCATGGTATTCCAATTATCATCATTCACATTAATTAAGAATAAACCTGTTAAAGTTGAACATTTATTATGGTTAGAAAAATCTTATACTATGTATCATGTTATAGGTTTATTGGGCTTTATGGGTCAATCAACAAGACCCAAACCCTGACCAATTTGTAGCGGACCCAAAATTTATATCTGACCCAACCTGCAAATTTACAGGTTAAACCCAGCCTGTTTTGCACCCTATTAGCACGTTATAGCTATTTTCAATTTTGTTGAATTGATGATTTGCATAATTTTTTTTTAGTCCTAATTAAAATAAGAGATCACTTCAACTTTGTTATATTTTGCAGAACTCATTTTAGAATTCATATATTTCTCTTTTATTTGATAAATAATTTTCACAAAATGTGATAAATATAAAGTAGCTATCTAAACATAGCAGGCTTTTATTTGATTGGATAATTAACACAGATTGTTATATACAATATGTTTTACATAGTGGCATAATGTTTTACAGTTACAGAAATGGTTTGGCAGCTATAGATACAAATTGGCCTAACTCAATACTAAAAAATATCAAAAAAAGACTTTCTGGTCTATAAACTGTTAAAGTAATTTAATAATTCATGAAGTAATTCAGAAGTTAGATAAGAGATATATCTGAACATTTAAGTTTAACCTATAGATATAATAAGTTAATTAAACTCAACAATTTAAGCTGTCTTTTATCTGTGAAAACTTATTTTTTGTAATCTCAACTAATAAAGAAACCTGACTACAATATAGACCAATAATATAAAGCTGAGAGTCAGAGAAGTGTTAAAAAAAAGTACTGTGGTAATACTGTAACCTTATAATGATTATTAGATCAAATTAATTAGTTTGATATTAGAGTGAATATTAAAAGTTATTTTCGATTACTTTTTATTAGTTATTAGTGTTATAGGATAGGTTTAACAGGTTATTTTGTATTTTTTATTTTTTCTTGATTCATGGTATGTTAGGATTCTTTAATAAAATTTTGATTTGTTAGTGGCTTGTCTTATTTTGTTCATGACAATATTATAATTTTAAGTTTAAATTATTGAGATTTCATAGTAAAGACTTCCAGTATTAACTTAATCATAAATATAATTTATTTTTTACATACCGGTATTAGTTTTTTTTAAATTCATGATTTCGATATTACAATAATTTTCGATTAGCCAATAAAATTTTTATGATATCACGGGGTGCTTTACCAATGTTTGTTAAAAATTATGCAGATCATCGATCCAAAAATGAATACTGTAATTCATAAATTTTATTAATATTAGTCGAATATTTATTTCATTTATAAGAATTGCTAATTGTTTAAGTTCGATTTATCATTCCATAACTTCATTAGTTTCAATTTGTTTGCACTAAATAAATATGTAAAGCATTATATTTTCTAGTAATTAGGTTATTATTTGTACTATATACTAGTATTAGAGCTCATCGTTAAGGGTAGGGTATCGATTAAATTATGTACTATATACGAATATGGCAGAAAAAATGATGATCACTGATTTGTGTAA
>CAJVPY010000833.1:0-22963 GCA_910591965.1 Dentiscutata erythropus
AACTATTAAACCATATTATTCAAAATATTAAAACTCTTTAACTATAAATATTATATTTAATTCATTCTTTTAAATGACCTTTTTTACCCCGTGCCGGAGGCACGGGAAATTTGCTAGTAATAAATTTTTTGAAGAAAATCTTTTCCGTTTTAGTTTATAAGGAAATGTGGCGTATCACGAGCAAAGGCGAAACCAGTAGAAAAGGAGATCCGCATCCAACTTTAACTTTAAATAGAAATAATCTACGGCGCGCGTGCAAAAAAAGATTGTAGAGGGTTAATAAAGTACTTGCAGGATAAGTAATAAATACCGAAAACACTAAGAATATAAATGCTAAAAATGCTATATACTGTATAAGTTATGTATTGGTAAGTGTTCTCTCTTGTCTTCTAGCAGGAGCTGTCACTTAAATATGTTTTCTGCTATCCTTTGAAACAATTCTCATGGTAAAAGAAATGACTCAAGAGTAAAGTATGAAGTAATTTTATCGTGGAAGCTAAGTATAGACACCAAGTGTTTATTAAATGTAGTCATTAACGAAAATGTAGAACTTAATACACGAAATTCATTAAAGTAAAAGAAATGTAGCGAACAGCGATAATCGGCGCTAGGTAACCGACCGATCATCAGATGTAGTCAGTGTACTGCTGGAATTCACGTGGCATCGATCGAACCGGGCAAATTTCATCCGGAGACAAGATTTCCCGTGACAGCGGCATTCATAGACGAAAGTTGTGATGAACTTAAAAACAGGTCACCTGATGTAATTAAAATGAAAACAATACTAATCTCGCGTGTAAGTGTACTCTTTAAATAAGCTACCATTCTTAATCAAACAGCATCTTTTTATGATCCGTTTTTATTGCAAAACGATTGTCCACATTCTTGAATATTGAAAATGAAGGGTGTAATCAATATCAGTAAGAAATTTATTTAATTCTAATATTGCTGAATGTTGTTCACAATAACAGCACGCTTGTAATAACAACGAAAAGATCATAAATATCGTAGAAGTATTTAATAACGTAACGGATTGTATAAGAGAGATAGAAATTAATGAAATTATTTTTGCAATGATGAAATAGTTTCGTCAATGGATCAGTTTGACAAAACTCTTGACGAAATTAATTTACCTAATAAAATATAAAAATATAGTTGACTTCTTAGACGAACTTCTTTATAACGACCATTTGATATTTTGGATCTTAAATTTATTTCAACATTACTGTTTTTCATCATCATAAACATAGTAATTTTTATCGACAACGAACTTTTTTTTATTAAATTGTCAGTTCACTATGATTTATTTAAACATTACTGTTTTTCATCATCATAAACATAGTAATTTTTATCGACAACGAACTTTTTTTCTATTAAATTGTCAGTTCACTATGATTTATTTAAATCTAAATTTACAAAATTGCTCGGAATTACTATTGCACTAACAGGTTGACTAGCATATTCTAAAATTTTTTCCGTATCATACATCTTGCTAAAATATATGTCTTGTGAATGTACTTGTTTAATTGGTTCTGGTTTAATCTTATCAGATTCCAAAAATTGGTTTCTGATTTCATTATCATCTTTCTCATCCATTTCATCCAACCAACGTTTAATTATTTCAATAATTTCTGTCGCAGTAGGTCGTTTATCGAAATCTTTATCCATACATTTCATAGCTAATTTAATATAACAATCTGGTCCTAAACATTTCGGTCTAAATCAACCGATAATTCTTAAAGCAAGATCATCATTAAACGGAATTCCATCAAATGCCCTTTGTCCGCTCGAAATTTCTGTCATGATAACCCCAAGACTGTAAATATCTAATGCCTGAGTGTACGGTTGACCAACCAAAACCTCAGGTGCTATATATGATAGAATTCCATAAATTTTTCCTTCATTTACTTTTCTACTAAGTCCAAGATCAGTAATATATGCAGAGTATAAGCTATCTTGCAAAATATTACCGCTATGTAAATCTCTGTGAATAAGTTCGTGTGAATGCATTATCTCAAGATCAGAAGCAATTGAGTGTAATAAATTTAGTTTATATTTCCAATCTAATTGCGATACTTGTACAAGATTTTGACGTAAAGAACCTATTTTTGCATGCTTTAATACGAGAATGTAATCCTCAGAGATCTTGTCCTTTGATATTCCATAACATTCCAAAAATGTTGGATTATCATAACAAATATCGCAGTATGCCTTTAACTTTCATGAAAAAAACAGATGGTTAAAATTTATTATTAAATTAAAAAAAGGACAAATAAAAACTACTTCTCTTATAAATTCCTCGATGTAAGATTTTGAATCGCGAAGTACCTTAAGGGCAACACTTTTTGATATATTTTTACCCACCCACTCAGCGTAATACACAGTTGCAAATCCACCTTTACCTATCTCTCGAATATTTTTAAATTCATCAAAAGGTATCCATTGTAGTGAATATTTTGTTTCAACTAGCATTTTTTTTAAATAGTCATCAATGACGTTAATTTTATGTATCCATTCATTTGTCTCTAGAATATGATGAAAATTTAATAATTATTCCATATATTTTATATGATTCCTAAGTAATAATCTAAATAATAACATAACAAATTTACCTAATGATAGGTTTCTTCGTCTAATTTGATTTTTTATATTTGTATATTACAAAAATTAAGTTAGAATTGTAATATATGACAAGAATAAATAACTGTATATTTTACCTTAGGAACCATTCACGAGCCTTTTGTAAATCTCTTTCTATTCCGATACCATTTCGATAACGGTAAGCTGTTTGAATCATTCCAGCAAGATTTCCCATAACTGCTGATTTTTGATAATAGATAAATGCTTCGTGCTCGTCAATTTCAACACCAATCCCATTATGAAAACAATAGCCAACATTATAAGTTCCATTAGAATTTCCTAAATCAGCGGATTTTTGGTAGCAATTGAATGCTCTATAATTGTCTTTTTCAACACCGATGCCATTTTGGAAACAATAGCCAACTTGGAAAATTCCATCAGAATTTCCAATTTCAGCAGATTTTTGATAATAGAAGAATGCTTTATTTTCGTCCTTTTCAACACCAATTCCATTTTGATATGAATATCCAAGCCCATTCATTCCATCAGTATTCCCTAAATCAGCAGATTTTTGATAATAAATGAATGCCTTATATTCATCTTTTTCAACTCCAATTCCTTTTTGATAACAATAACCAATTTCACAAGTTCCAATAGAGTTTCCTATCTCTGCAGACTTTTGATAATAAATGAACGCCTCATGTTCATCTTTTTTAACTCCAATTCCTTTCTGATAACAATGGCCGACTTGAAGCATTCCATTAGAACTTCCCATAACGGCAGATTTTTGATAACAATTAAATGCCTTACTTTCATCTTTTTCAACTCCAGTCCCATTTTGATATAAAACACCAAGATTATATGTTCCATCAACGTGTTCCATTTCAGCTGATTTTTGATAATAGCTAAATGCCTTATATTCATCCTTTAAAATACCCATTCCATTATGATAGCAATACCCAACTTGAAAGCAACCATCGGGATTTCCCATCTCTGCCAATTTTTGATAATATATAAATGCCTTGTACTTATCTTTTTCAGTCCCGATTCCATCTCTATAGCAATGACTAACCTGAAGTATACTTTTAATATGCGCCATTCCAGCAGATCTTTGATAATATGTAAATGCTTTATTAATGTCCTTTTCAACACCAATCCCATTTTGGTAACAAAAGCCAAGATTGTAGATTCCATCAGCGTGCCCCATCACCACTAATTTTTGATAATAAGTAAAAGCCTTACACTCATCCTTCTTAACCCAAATACCATCTTCATAGCAATTAGCAATTTGAAAAATACCATCAGGGATCTTCATCTCTGCAGACATTTCATAATAAGCAAATGCTTTATAATCATTCTTTTAGTCCCAATTCCATTTTGATAGCAATGGCCAACTTGAATCATTCCTTTAGAATTTTTCATTTCTGCAGATTTTCGATAATGAACAAATGCTTTGCATTCATCCTTTTCAACACCAATTCCATTTTGGTAACAATAACCGGTTTGTAGCACCCCATTTGAATTTCCCAATTCTGCCGATTTTTCATAAAATACAAATGCTTTATATGCATCCTTACTGACTCCAATCCCATTTTGATAACAGCGACCAAGTTCATATATCCCAATAGGATGCTCTACATTGACTAACTTTTCAAAATAATCGAATGCTTTTTGTTCATTTTTTTCAATTCCAACCCCGTTTTTATAACAATGGCCAACTTGAAATATTCCATCAGGATTGCCCATATCTGCAGATTTTTGGTAATAATTGAATGCTTCATACTCATTTACTTCAATTCCTATTCCATTTTTATAACAATTACCAACTTGAAACATTCCGTTGGAATTTCCCATTTCGGCTGATTTTTTATGATAATCGAATGCTTTATGCGTGTCTCTTTCGATCCCTATTCCTTTTTGGTAACAATAACCAAGTTGGTTGATTCCGTTCGAATTACCCATTTCTGCTGATTTTTGATAATAAATAAATGCTTTATGTTCGTCTTTCTCAGCATTTATTCCATTCAAATAGCAATTACCAACTTGAACCATTCCATTAGGATTTCCCATTTCGGCCGATTTTTCAAAGTGAGTAAATGCTTTATTTCTATCTTTTTCAACTCCAATTCCTTGATAATAACATAAACCAAGCTTATATGTTCCATCTGAATGTCCTTTTTCAGCTAACTTTTGATAATAAGCAAAAATTTTTTCACTATCTTTCTCCATTTTCTTCATTATTTCGAAATGTTTCATCGAATTTTTCTAGCTTTACAGATTTTTGGTAATAAAAAAGCGCTATATTTTCATCCTTTTCAACACCAATTCCATTTTCATAACAATAGCCAAGATTATAAGTACCAATAGTGTCATTCATATCCGCGGATTTTTGATAATAAATAAATGCTTTATGACGATCAATTTTAACCCCAATTCCAAATTGGCAAGCTGATTAATTCCATTAATATGTCCCATATCTGCGGATTTCTGAAAATAAACGAATGCTTTGTGTTTATCTTTCTTACATCCGATTCCATTTTGATAACAATAGCCAACTTGAAATTTTCCACCGGAATCTCCAATTTCGACGGACTTTTGATAGTATTTGAATGCCTGATTTTCGTCTTTTACAACTCCAATTCCATTTTTATAACAATTACCAACTTGACAAATTCCTTTAGAATGTCCCATTTCGGCCGATTTTCGATAATAAATAAATGCTTCATGTTCATTTTTTTCAGCCCCAATTCCATTTTGATAACAGTTACCAAGGTTATATATTCCATCCGCATTCCCTATACTAGCGGATTTTTGATAATAAGTAAACGCTTTCTTTTCATCTTTTTCAATACCTATTCCATTTTGGTAGCAATAACCGATTTGAAAAATTCCATTCAAATTCCCGGCATCAACAGATTTTTCATAATATTTGAATGCCTTAGCTCCATCTTTTTCAACGCCAATTCCATTTTGATAACAATGACCAACAAGAAACAAACCATCAGAATTACCCATTTCGGAGGATTTTTGGTAGCGAATGAATGCTTTATAATTATCTTTTTCAACACCAATTCCATTTTGATAGCAATGGCCAGTCTGAATCATTCCATTAGAATATCCCATATCGGCTGATTTTTGATAATGAATAAATGCTTTATACTCATCTTTTTCAACACCAATCCCATTGCCATAACAATAGCCAGTAGTACTGTAAATTCCATCAATATTGCCCATCTTCGCAGATTTTTGGAAATGAATAAATGCTGAAAATTCATTCTTCTCAACTCCAATTCCATTCATATAGCAATAACCAAGGTTATATGTTCCTGCTGCATTTCCTATTTTAAACGACTTTTGATAATAATTAAATGCTTCGTACTCATCTTTCTTAATCCCAATTCCACATTGGTAGCAATTACCAAGCTGATTAATTCCATCAACATGTCCTAAGTCAGTAGACTTTTGGAAACAAATAAATGCTTCGTGTTTATCCATTTTAACACCGACTCCATTTAGATAGCAAGTGCCAAGACTAAATAATCCCCATATTAGCAGATTTTTGATAATAAATAAATGCTTGATGCTCATCTTTTTTAATTCCAACCCCATTTTGATAACAATAGCCAACTTGGTTAATGCCTTCAACATCGCCCATCTCAACGGATCTTTGGTAATACGTGAAGGCTATATGTTCGTTCTTTTCGACACCAATTCCATTTTGGTAACAATGTCCAATTTTATATGTTCCGCCAATATGCCTCATCTCAGAAGATTTTTGATAATTAATAAATGCTTTATGCTCATCCTTTTTGGCACCATTTCCATATTTATAGCAATGACCAACTGTATATGTTCCATCTGCATGCCCTAATTCTGCGGATTTTTGATAATATCTAAATGCTTTATTTATATCTCTTTCAATACCAATCCCGTATTGGTAACAATAACCAACTTTAAATATTCCATCTGAGTTTCCAACATCTGCGGATTTTTTATAATAGATGAACGCCATATTTTCATCTTTTGTAACTCCAATTCCATTTTGATAACAATTACCAACTTGAAATAATCCTTCAGAATTCCCTAACCCTACTGATTTTTGGTAATGAATAAATGCTTCTTGTTCATTCTTTTTAACACCTATCCGTTAAAATAACAATAACCAAGAATATATGTTCCGTCAGCATATCCTAACTTTGCGGATCTCTGATAATAAAGAAATGCCTTGTTTTCGTCCTTTTCGATCCCGATTCCGTGTTGATAGCAATGACCAACTTGAACTATTCCATCCAATTTTCTAATTTCTGCAGATTTTTGATAATAGGCAAATGCGCTATTTTCATCTTTTACAATTCCAATACCATTTTGATAACATTTACCAACTCGGAATATCCCATCAGAATTTCCCATTTCAGCCGATTTCTTATAATAAAAAAAAGCTTTCTGTTCATTCTTTTCGACACCGATTCCATTTTCGTAAGAATAACCAAAACTAAAAGTTCCTAATGCGCTTTCCATCTCTGCAGATTTTTGATAATAATTGAATGCCTTAATTTCATTTTTTTCAACTCCATAACCGTTTTCATGGCAATGACCAAGCTTATATAATCTAACACCTAAATCTAACCTTTTGTAATGTTCTAAGGTTAATTTTTTATCAATTTGAGTTCCGTACCCATTCATATAACAGCAACCTGTGTAGGATTGAGCAATCCAGTTATTGCCCTGCGTAGCATTAATAAATGATCGAAATGCTTCATCATAGTTTTGATTTGTTCCAATTCCAACATAATAAAAAAATCCGAGTAAACAATTATTGTTAGCATTTGTCTGATTATCATAAAGGAGATTAAAAATTTCAGTTTCATGAATTTTGTGTGTTTCTAAATATTGAAGAATCAAAAGCTTAATTACAGAATCATCAGAGTGGATGTGCAAAAGTTTTTCAAAAAAATCCCACAATTCATCTAAATTTTTTAATGAAATTTTTATTGGCTTAAATGTAGTTCCTGAATTATTTTTTGGGCTGACAGATGACAAAGCATGTTGATCAGTAGCATTTGTTGAAATATCTGGATCCCTAATGATTGAAAGTGATGCAAAATCGTGATCTAGATATAAATAATTGATAATGCTTTAAATAAACGATAATATTAAATTAAATGTGTGACTTATTTTTATGGATAAAATTTGTAATACTCTACCGATATTTGGTAAATATAGATCAGATGGTGCTTCTGATTCGGGAATTATCGAATCTTCAAAAACTGGAATAAGACTTGTTGATTTCAACCGATCAAGAATATCATCTAGTTTTAAGCGTTGGGTAGGATCAGTCTCCCAACAATCAGAATAAATTTGAATAAATTCGAGTGGTGTTCCAGAGACAGGCTTTTCTCGTAAACTTCGCTACCAAGTGTAGTGAGATTTGAATCTTTGAATGGTGTACAACAACTCGAAATCTCCCAAAATATCACACCAAGGCTATATATATCTGATCTTTTATCTTGTCTGTAACGTCTATTAAGAAATACTTGTGGTTCAATAAATGGCACAACCCCAAATATTTTAGATCTGGTTGTTGTTGTACTGTTGAGGAATTTTGAAAGACCAAAGTCCGAAATTTTGACATTGCCGTCATGAATAAGAATATTTTTGGTGTGCTGATTTAAAAAAAAAAGTAATGAAAATAATTCAGTGAATTATATAAATTATAGTACTCATGATTAGTAGATGATATTTACCAGGTCACGATGTGCAATATTGAGTTCATTATGAATATAAGTTATTCCTTCAGTTATTTGAGTTGCAATTTTTAATCTTTTTTCCCATTGAAGATTGTCTTTTTTTGTTATCAAATATTTTCTTAAATCACCTTCGTTAGCAAATTCTATCACGATGTAATATCGGTCGTCACCTTCATCTTTATAAAGAATATAACAATCTTAACATTAGTCCTGAGAAATATAACAAGAAAAATAAATAATAATGCAGACCTCTGCTTACTCCAAAAAATTTAGTTATTCGATCATGCTCAGTTCTACTGTGTAATTTCAACTAATAATATGAAATAATAAGTGTATTAATTTAGGTATGACGTTTATATGATTTGAAGATTTTCTAACCTCATTAATAAAATTTTTAACACTCATTTCATTATCTTCTTCCTCAAAGGATACTCCCTTTAATGCTATCACTTCTGGAATCGTTGGAATTGATTTACAAGTAGCAGAATATATATCACCAAAACCACCTCTACCTAACCTCCCAGTTTTTTTAAAACTCTCATAAGGTATATTTTTAAGTTCATGCCTGACGACAGCATTTTGATACCAATCACCGCCATTACTCATTTTCTTGAAGATGTCCTAAAAATTTTTTTTTAACGTAATGAACTACTCAATAATTTGAATAATCATCGTTCGTCAACCAGAATTTACCTACTTTATGATGGCGCGCAGTTAAGAAATTTTTTAGCTCGTAATGCTTAACGTTAGAAACTACGATAAAAAAAAACTTTGTTTCCGAAATTCATTGTATACAGTACGTGTGACCCATGTATTGTAGCGTTGGCATAGAGTAGCGATCCGGATAACTATATCCGGATTTAACGCAGATATTTTTTAAACGGATATATCCGATCCTGACATTAAATCGGATTATCCGTTATCCTTTTTGCAGATATCCTGTATCCGATAATAATAATATTTAATATTTTAATAACAATAACAATAATGTAAAAAAATAATATATTTATTTTTCTCAATGCACAACAACAATTCTATTGCTATAATCAACAAGTACTTATAAGTTACAATTATATTATTTATATAAACTTATACGTACTACTATTAACGCTAAATAAAAATATATTAAGGATGAATAAACACTAACGCTAATAACATATTATTCGGGATAAATAAAAACTATAATGCTAAATAATAACATATTATTCAGGATGAATATTTTGATATTGATCAATATTCCTCTTTAAAAACATCATTCTTTTAAAAAGTTCCGGAGAAATTCTTGTTCTCTTTGATGTCATTAAGTTACCGGCATCACTAAATAAACGTTCACTTGGGGTGGATGTTGCCGGGACTGCAAGATGAATTCTTAGATAGTATTGGAAATTTCTTCGAATGTAAGTCCCACCACACCAAAGGATCTTTTTGAGACTTATTTCAGGCTGTCTCATATATTCATCAATTTCATCAGCTACCGGGTTATCTTCTTTTTATAATGATTTTAATAAGTATGGTGTATACAATGGATTTGTGATGATCATAAATTTATTGAATACTTTTTTTTTTAAATTATGAGTGTTATTATTAAGCTCTTTCTCATTTTGATCTATCTCCATAGTTTTTCATTGTCATATAGTTGTTCAAGAAAATTTCTAACAGCCGTTCTATCCATATTATCCATATAATCAAGTGATTTAAGATGTGGGTCTAGTAATGCTGATATTGATTCTTGTGGTGTCGGATTGGGATAATGTTATATACAAATTATGCTTTACTTTTTCTAAGAGACCTGTAGTATTTACTGGTGTATTTAATTTAATTCAAGATTGTTCATTTTGTAACTCTTCTTCTTCATAATCATCAAATGCATCATGATTTTCAATGTTATAAAATTCATCATTTACTTGATTTGGTTGAAAAATAGGTTTTAATTCTTTTACAACCCGATGCATAAGACTGTGTGTTGCATAATAAGAATCATCTAAATATCTGGTTGCCTATAATAATTAATGTTATATTAATAAAATTATTATAATGTTATGTATTAAAATGTTTACTTACTTCTTCAAAAGGGCCAAGAACTTGTAAGAGTTCTTTTATTAACTCCCATTCTGAATTTGTTAAATTAATTTCTTATAATCATTTTCTATCTTTCCATTCATCAGAATTATCATGAGTTGTTAGATAAATAATCAAAAACTCAATATAAACTTTAATTTGAACTAATCAAATCCAAGCTAAATAAGAACTGTTTCACCTAGTTCTACAATCTGAGATACAATTAACTAAATACTCAGTAGTCTCTTCAGCATTCTTTATTATGTATAAAAAAAAATTAGACTAATAAAAATAATTATTATTAAATATGAAATAATAATATTATATTTACCACATGTATCATATTTGGATTTTTTTTTGAATTTCTTTTAATCGTTCAGATTTTTTAGGATGTAAAAAAAAATCAATTAAACATTTAGCACGAGCAATTAAAGATTCTACTGGCAATAATGCTTTTCCTATTACTAATTGTAAAATATGTGAACTGCAACGTTGCCATCTAACTTTATCCATTTTCAATACAGCTTTTTTCATATTTGAACCACTATCAGTTGTTATAGAATACACTTTTTCACTAAGATCCTAATATTTAAGAATTTTTTCTACTATTTTACAATTGCTGTATGAGGATAATAAACATATTGGATTGTAAGAGTAATTTCTTTTAATTTAAATTGGCAATCAATATATGAGCATGTAATTCCAAGATAGCCTTGCCGATTTTTGGCAGTCCATAAATCCATTGTAAGTGAAACTTTAAGTACATTTTGTTTAATATGCTCTTGTAAAATAGGGATTGAATAATTATAAGCTTGGTGAATAATTCGCTTAATTAATTTAACATCAGGAATTAGAAATGCTGGATCAAGCTCATTTATAAATCGATGAAAAAATTCACTTTACAATAATTAAAGGGCGTGAATCTGCTATGAGCCAAGTAACAAGTAATTGTTGTAATTCCTTTTGTCACTTTTCATCATGAGGATGAATAGATCTTATCTAAATTTTATTAAATTAATTAATATTAAAATTAATATTGATCTGAATAAAAAATTTGAATATACAGTATGTATTAAATATCAAATATACCATTTTAGGAATTTGATTGGTTTTTGTTATACCATATTCAGTACTTAAATGTCCAATAAGATTACCAGTTGAGGATCCACTTTTATATTTTTGTCCACATTCTTTACCATTTAATACTTCAATTTTACATATTGAATATTTTATCTATTTGCCTTTTTTTTTCGAAGTTCTTGTCAAAAAAAAAGTCCACACCCAACTGATCTTTCCAGATAAGTCCAAATGAATAACCTCTTCTTCAGAAGATTCATTGATTTCATTAGAGTCAGAAAGGTTAGAGTCAGAAATATTAGAATCAGATATACTTCGTCTTCTGTTAGAAGTAGACATTTTTAACGAAAGTATTGATAATAAGAAAAAAATAAACAATAATGATTATTTGATGCAGTCGTTGACAAATAATAATGATATATGATATATGTAGTCACTGATAAATAATAATGATATATGTAGTCACTGATAATAGTCTATTATTTATACGTAGTTATTGATTAATAATAATAATTTATTATTTTTATAGTTATAATAATACACCAAAACGGATAACCGAATATCTGACGAATAATCCGAGTCTATCCGAGTATAATTATTTTTCGGATAGTTTTTTATAAATCCGGATAGGATTCTAAAATTATGCGGATGGCTAGGATTTTAAAGCTACGGATCGCTACTCTACGTTGGCATATAACCGGAAATCACCTAAATGACTAAGCGACAAAGTCACAGGTTATATAGTCTTGTGACCTTGATGTGACCTAATGTGACGTAGGCGAACCTTCTTCTAATTGGTCGGTCATATTTATATATTTTAGCAAGTAAAAAATAGTTGTCTCTGTTACGTCACTTAATCATTCATAATGTGACCATAACCGATAACTATAGGTTATGTACATAATGACCAAAGTCATTTAAGAAACAACAAAATTACCTAGTCATTTACCAACACTGACGTATTGCAGTTAGTTCCCCAGAAACTGCACTACCTCCGTAAAGTAGATCGTCACGATTTTTGTACGTACTTCGTAAGAAATGCTTTCAAATTTGGATTTTTCAGCAACGTTTCATAAATTTATTCTGGTTATATGTCATAAAATCGCATTCACAAAATTTCCGTATTTAATTTATCTTTGAGCTTTAAAATTTATTATACAATGTAAATGTTATTCTTGTTTTTAAAGGACATATTCATCTACTTTTCAATAGCTCCTCTAGCATAAGGATCGGAACCACCTAAAATTTTCTTAAACGCTTAATCGTATTAACTTTTTAATTCAGCCAGCATTAAAATTGCCCTGACTCATGATCATCAAAATTTTCTATGCGGTTAAACGGTTCTAATCCCTAATAATACGGATCTCGATTCTTCAATATTAGAAAAATTTTGGTTATTACAACCATTGCATTGCTATATACCTATATGAAAATTATAAATAAACACTTTATTTCAATATCTTTGCTAAATAATAAAAAATACAGACAATCAAGAAGCGCAGATTTGTGTGATTTCACATAATAAATAATATGTTTATTACTATTTTTCTATAGATTCATAAGATACTCGAAGCTTTGTTTATAAAGTTTTCTAAGTATTCAAACGGGTTGTTACATAAAAACATCTATTAAAATAGAAGCTATATCAAAAAAAAACTTTAAGCAATAAAAAGCTTATTAAATATATTTGCTTAATTTTAATATATTAAAAATTAGTGAGATAATTGTATAATATATTATTATGTAGTATTATCATTATCTTTTAGTTCAATGGATCGGATTGAACAGAATATGGCGATCCTCTAGGAAGACATTCGTATGAATGGCAGTTTAAATCAATTTAATTTTACATTATTTATACAGTTTAAAGTATTTTTTTTAAAAAAAAGAAAACTACTACGAATAAACAAAAAGAAGTATATAGAAAGTTTTAGTAGGGTTGTAGGACTCCACTATTAAAAATAATCAAAATTCTTTTTTGTTTTGGAGAAGTTAGCATTACATGTAATATTTATAATGATTTATAGTTTGACCGAGCGTAATGTCAACTATAAAGGTCAAAATTTTGATTTTTTTCCAGGTTATTTTTATTTTGTTATTTTCATTATTATTTATATAATGGGTTAATCTGTGGTGAAGGTAGGTTAGAAGCGTCATCAATCGAGATCAGAGTCCAAAATTTTTTTCAGGGTTTACATTGATCGATTATATAATATGTTTAATTTGCAACTAAACAAATGCTTGGATTTAAAGTCAAAATTTTATTTTAATTCCATAAACTCGCCGAGATGAACTATTAAAACAAAAGAATGAGGTGTATATTTTATACAGACACTATTTGCATACATTAAATAGCCTTGACTTTTGCAGTAATTATAACATGCAGCATTAATACAATAAGTTGTACCGACACTTGCGCTTTTGACATAGGCCGTGATGGATAAAACCATGATTAATGTAAAAATCATAAAAAAATTTGTCAACATCATAACTAATATTTATTATAAATAAATAAACTAAACGAAAAGTTAACGAGTCTACTAAAATGCACCATTAGTGTTGAACACCATAGGTGTTATATTTCAAAACCCCACTAAATATAAGGTTTAGAATACTAAGTAAAAATGTTCAGAACCGAGTATACATATATTTCGTATTGTACTTTTTTTTCAATTGTTCATACAGTACCGTACGCCCCTTATTATATAGTAGAGTGTAGGTAGACAAGAGGTGTACGGCATTGTATTGCTTAATCGTACGATATGTAAGCAAAAATTACGTAGTAAGATCATTCGAAAGTCATTATTACATCCTATCGATATACATTGTATAATTAACGATAATTGAGTTAATTCTCTTTCGCTTTTTCTAAAAATTTGTTTACGGACTCTATAACAATACAAGACGATGATGTCGAAAGTATTAGCACTTCCACTGTCGAAGGTGCGTATGTACATTTTTTGGATATTATGTAACATTTTAACAAATGTTTCATGTTTAACTGTTGTGAATCCACCTTTTTCTATTTCTCGAATTATTTCAAATTTATTATAAGGAATCCATGGCAATCGGTATTTATTTACAATCAGCATTTTTTTTTAAAAATCATTATAAAAACAAAAACTGATAAATATATTACGTTATGTTAAAGTTTAACGCGATTTTGCTATGCACGTACAAAATCATTGCTATCATTTTTGCTCAATTTGCCATTGTACTTTCACCCTTAACACAGTCAGTGGCTAAGTTTCCGAATAAACCTTCTTACAACATGCTTAAATTTATGTCGATTTTTCTATAGTACTATAAAAATAAAACCAGTTTTTTAAAAAAAGATCAAAAAGTTATTTTTACTGACATATTGCCTAGACGGTTTTTTAAAGTTTAAATATTGCAAGATGTAACCACATGATTTCTATGATGATGGAGAAAATATCTGAGATTTTAGATTGTCTTTTGTTTTATATTTTCGAACAGATACATTTATATTTCTTTGAAATCGATAAAATTCTTAAAATCGGTGGAATCTCCAATTCCCACACGACATTATGATCTGCAGAGGCCACATCTTTTTGCAAAGCGCAATAATTGATTGTAGAAATTTTAAGTTAGAATTTGTTTAATAAATCTTGAGCAATTTTGATAAAGAATACTTCTCTAACAGAATTTTCTAATGACAGTGACAGTAATACAGAGCAATTCTTTCACTTTATTATTTTAATTTTGTTAAGGAGTATTACTCAACTTATCATATGCACATCTTTTTCTGGTTGGTATACTAAATTTATACAGTATTAATGTTGCTTCTTAAGAGTGAAAATTCTCATGAATTATATTTACGAAATATTAAAAAAAATTTTTTTCCCGACAATCAGATATCAATTAATCATGGTAATCATATGTCAGGTATGTAGTACTACTATTGCCCGTATATGGAATTATGGCAAGTGAAGCTAGTTCACTACCAGTTCAAAATTGAAAATTTAATTTAATTGGCTTAACATTCTTAATTTAACAAAAATTTTTAGACAAGATCTGAAAGATCAGATATTTAGTAGATAATAATAAATATACCTTTTACGGTTTACAGGTTAAGAAATATGTTTTAAAAGTTCAGAATATTTTTGGAAGTGATAAACTCAGTGGCAAGATTGTTAATCCATATTGCGTAACATATTAATGTAATGAAGTGCAATACAAACGCCCTTTTAATGGCTTTCGTAAACATTATTTGATAGGTAACGAAAGATTCAAATATAATCCAAACCAATTGCATTTAGAAAATTATAATTCACAGAATTTTATTAATGAAATTGTGAATTATGTAATATATAAAGAAGAAAGCTTGAAAAAAAAAATCTATCCTTGATACAAATAACAATTTTTTTGCAAAAGAATCAAAATCCTAATGATATTGCTAATTGGTGTTTGAATAATCAATTTAATCAATTCAATTCTACCGTTCAAAATATTCTTATTTGAAGTTATCGTTTTAGTAAGTGGGTTAAAAAAGACGATATAAGGCATTCATTTATTATTAAAAATCAGCAGAGATAGGAGACGCCAATGGAATATTTAATGTTGGATATTACTATCTTATGGAATTGAGTTCGAAAAGAATGAACATAAGGCATTCATTTATTATCATAAGTCAGCAGAGTTAGGGAATGCTAGTGGTGCATATAATGCTGGACAGTGGGACAGTGTTATCTTAATGGAATTGGAGTTGATAAGGATGAACGTAAGGGGTTTATTTATTATTAAAATCCTGCAAGAACGATCACATTAGTAAAATATATAATGTTAGATATTGTTATGATATTGGAATTGGAATTGAAAAGAATGAACATATTGCATCAAGTAATTATCAAAAATCAACTAATATGGAAAGTGCTTATGGTGCATACAATGTTGGATATTGCTATCTTATTTGGAATGGAATTGAAAAGAATGAACGTGAGACATTTATATATTATGAAAATCTGCTAATATGGGTAATATTATTAGAACGTCAGAAGTTGTATTTTGTTATAGAAATGCAATTGGAGTAACAAGAGATATACAAAAAGCCAAAGAGTGTTATCAGAGGTAAATATTTTTAAAATTATTTTTATTATTTACTTTTATATTTACTTAATAATTCTGATTAGTGGAGAAGATCTGAAGTCAGGTAATTTATTATTGATTTAATCGTTAGTTTATACAAATAAAAATTTTTTATTTTCATATCCCCAGACGAGTCAGATACAGCTGGGCCACGATGCAACATATTGGCGAAACAATTCTGATCGCAAAATCATCTATAACACTCGATGTTGTATAAACTTAATGAATAGAAATGTGTCAAAGTTTTTTCACATTAATTTTGTAAACACATAGATGTATAAAAAATCCCACTCTGTTACGTTTCCCGAAGAGACGTAGTCAAGATAAAATCGGCCTGCATTGTAACTAGCTAATGCAAGCTAACAAATCGAGATTATAGCTTCATATTTATATAAAATCTCCGAATTACTGGTCATATGATTTGCTCAATGTTATGAAAATCAAAAATCCTAATATTTCAAAATCCAAATTTGACAGAATCTTTTATTCGTTATTAGCTATTAGTGAATGTACACATAAAAATTCTGATATCGATGAAGAGTTGAAAAATGTTGATCGAAAATAATTATAAATTGCCATTGATTCCTTACAATGAATTTGAAAATATTAAAAAGATAGAAAAGGTGCATTTGCAATTGTATATTATGCTTATTGGCCTGATCGAATTCAAGGAGTAGGAGACATGTTGCACTTAAACGCTTCATGAATCAAGCAAAATTAGGAAGAATTCATAAAAGAGGTGACTTTTAGTAAACTTTTATTATCAATGATTTATGTTATACTTTATCATCTTCAGATGTTTGAAGTTCTTGCTCATCTTGTGAAAAAAGTTTTTTTGCATAATCTTTCCATACTTGTTCAAGAGCTTCAAAATTTTATTTGTTGAGAATAAATTTTTATTTTAACAGAATTACTAAAAGGCAATTATAAACAAATACCTTTGTTAAGTTCTTGTTTGTATTCCATAACTTTATCATCTTTAAATGTTTTTAGTTCTTGTTCAACTTGTATAAAAAGTTTTTTAAAATTGTCTCCAAAATTTTGTAGATCTTGCTCTAACACTTTTTAAGGATTGTTTGTTGAGTTATAAAATTTTCATGTAATAATTTTTTTGCCAAAATTATTAAAAGGCAATTATAAACAAATACCTTCGATAAGTTCTTGTTTCAATAGTTCTTTAGAAAGATTTTCTAGTGACGAAAGTTTGTATTTTTTGTCTTCAGATGTTTGTAATTCTTGTTTATCTTGTGAAAAAGTTTTACATTATTTCTGGCTTTTAATATTTTATTTGTTGAGCAATAGATTTTTATGCAACAATTTTTTTAACAGAATTGTTACAAAGAATTATAAACAAATACCTTTGCTAATTTTTTCTTCCAATAGTTCTTCATACTTTGCTTTCAATGCAACGTTATTTTTGAGCAAACTTTCTCCAATTTCAGAAGCTAAAATTAGATCTCTTTCCTTTTCTTTAAGTAAACGATGAAATTCTGTAAGAAGTGAAATAAGATCACTTTTTTCTAGCGAATAAAGTTTTTCTTTGTCTGTTGAACAATAAAATTATTTCCTTAACATTGTCAAATGTTCTAAAATATTGCAAATACTCTAAACAGAAAAGCAATTGTAAATACCTTCTAAATTATAATTCATGATATTTACATAGCATAAAATATGCTAATTGACGATGGTATGTACTCTGCTGTATATTATATTTCCTTTTGCGAATGGTAATACAATCCAATAACTGCGCGACATTTTACACAAAATCGGAAACGGAAGCTGTTATTTTAATTTATTTTTAACCCCTTATACAACTAACTCTAATTTGTGAAACATTAGGGTTGCGTCTCAACTAATAAAATCAAATACCGATTTTGTTATTTAATGATTTATATATACACCAAAAGTTTTAGGTTACACGACATATGCTCTCCAAGTGCAATTCATTGGGACTGGACTTTTGGCAACATGCATTTAGAGAATAATTAAGAAAGTTGCATTTATAGAGGCAAACCGTATACCAAACATACACTCGAGCCCGAAGTTAATGTTGCATTTAGAGAAAAGTTGCACTTAGAGAGGTTGTATTTAGAGAGAGTTGACTATATACATATTATAATGTTATACATCAACTTTAAGGCTTGTTTAACAAGCTTGATTAAAAAGTCATCAAATCAAGATTTTAATATGAAAGAGTCAAAATTGCGTCTTTCGAAATAATAAACTTACCAAATGAAGGATGTGAAAAAATTCATCTCAAAAAGCTCCAAAGAGTGCTAATGAATCATTTGGAATAGATTTTTGCAATTCAATTATTTTATAATTTCCCGGTGTTATTCACTATTCACTTTGGGACGCCAAGTAGGCGTAATTTAAATTTTGTGTAACTTAAAATCTGTCAATACTTTATACAAATCATTAAATAACTATACCAATTTTTGTCGTTATCGTTATTAGTTGAGGCGCATGGATGCCCCCTAAGACGATTTATTTTTAAATCTGGATTCACTTATAGCGCTTTGCAAAAAAGGATGATTTCTGCGATGTCCGGGAAATTTTAAGTTATTTGTTGTTTTACGGTATATTTTCGAACGGTTACGTTTATATACGACTTTGTGATCTGCAAATCATAAGACTCACGGGACTCAAAATAGCAATCTCCAGGTCATGTGTAACGTGAAAATGTTTTCTGCTGATAACTAATTTTGTCTGAAAAATCACCTAATATAAAAGTTTATTACTTTAAAAATATCGATTGTCTGATATAAGTTCAACGTACTAAAATTTTTGCCACTTTCTCACACAGGACAACCTTTTTAAAGATGAAAGACTTATAAAATCTATTCCTTTTAGCACTATACAATGAAGAAAAGAGTCGATTGATTAGCTTAAATTTCTCTCCCAAATCAAGAAAAATTATTATTTGAATATACAGAGATACGAAAACGAAAATGATGACAAAAATGATGATAAAAACAATATGCTTCTATGAACTGGGAAAAAATCCCTCCTTTAACTTCTTTAAATATTACAATAAATATTAAATGGATAGTGAATGCACTCTACAACCCTTTCATGGAATAGCTATTCATTATATTAATGCATTTATGAAATAAAAATTAGTCAAAACGAGGAGAAGATTTTAGCAAATTCTCTTAAGAAAAACACCACGCTAACTTCGTTAAAACTCTGTGGTGGTGAACATGAATCTAATATAGGAAAAGATCTATTCGAAGTACTTTCTAAGAACAACACTATAAAAATATTTGCATTACAAAATTATGATTGCGATTCAGATGTAGGAAAGAAGTTGGCAGAAGCACTTTCTAAAAACAATACTATAAAAATATTTGCATTGCAAGATTGTAATTGCGATTCAGATGTAGGAAAGAAGTTGGAAGATGCACTTTCTAAGAACAATACTATAAAAATATTTGCATTATAAGATTATAATTGCGATTCTAATGTAGAAAAGAAGTTAACAGAAACACTTTGCAAAAACATCATGTTGACTTTGATCGATCTTAATTATTATGATATTGGATCGGAAGGTGGAATCGCATTAGCTGATGCACTTCGCAAGAACACCACATTGAAGTCTTTAGATATTAGTCTCAATAATCTTGGATCAGAAGGTGGAAAAGGATTAGCAAGTGTTCTTACCAATAACACTACTCTGACTTCCTTAGTTCTTTGTGAAAATAATCTTGGATCTGAAGTAGGAAAGGCAATAGCCGATGTATTTAACATGCACATCATGTTGTCTTGGTTTGAATAAGATTAATTCGGAAGGGGTAAAGGCGTTAGCAGGTTCACTTTGCAAGAATACCACGTTGACTTCCTTAAATCTTTGTGGTAATAAGAAATAGCCAATGCGCTTTCCAAGAATACTACCTTGATCTTCTTGGATCTTGGTTAATAACCTTGTTGTTATTATTATAAATAACTCCAACTGCATCAGAAATTATTTATTCTTGTAGTTAATGAATTTATTAGTATTATCTTCCATATCATTAAAGCCATTATTTTCAACCTCTATTGCTTTATCCGATTTTAAAATTCAGATAAAATTTTAGGGTAATTTTCTTTATAAAATAATTTCATAAATTTCCATTGCTGATGTTATCTTTATCTTTATCCCATCATTTCTTAAAAAGCTCGGCATACCGTTTAGGGTCCTGAAATTTAAAGACTATTTTAAACAAAGCACCATTTTACTAGTCTTATTTGTTGTCCTTTATATATTTAAATTTGAGTTTCGTCAAATGATCTATTAGGCTAATTAACAGGTTTATAGTTTATGCGCCAGATTAAGATAATTTAAGTTTAAATCAACTATAAGTATTATATATTTTGCAGCGAGCTTTAGCTATATAGAAAAACGTAACATATAGTACGGCTGATAAAGCATGTATGTTTATATGAATTTTGCATAAACATCGATACATATAGTACGTACATAGCAAGAGTAACATGCATCAATAACCTATTTTTAATCTATTTGATTAAAAAAACAATTGCAAATTATAAAAAACTCAATTATTAATTATAAATGCTATCAAATATTAACTAACATTAGTCAAAATTTAAGCATTCAACAGGTTCGCTCACTAAAACAAGTTTAACTGTTAATAAGTATGAAAAAAATAACACGTTAAATCGCTAAAACCAACATATTGTTGGAGAAATTCTTACCTGGTTTGGTGTTTATTGGTTAGGTAGATTTTGATATTTCAAAAGACGACTTTAATAAATAGCTTGTTTATGTGTCTGGTAGTTGAGTCGTGTCGATGTGGCTTGATTGAAATTTTTGCCAGAGTTATTTATTTTTTTAACCTGCTTATATAATTCGGTTTTTTCATTGAACAAATTATCACGAAATTGTTTTAGAGTTTCAGCTAATTCTTTAGCGCTCGGTCGGTTTTGAGGTTCAGCATCTAAGCATTTATTCATCAAATCCAAAAGTAGTCTGGGAACTTCATATTTAATTTCAGGTCTATAACCTAGACAAATTTTAATTGCTAGATCCTCATCAATAGCCATATATTTGTCTAATGACTTTTTCCCATTAGACTATGTAAGCTCACAACCCTGCCATAACACTTTAAAAATGTGGGATTCTCTCAATTCATATCAAGATATAACTTTAGCTTGTCATGTGAGATATCACGATATGGAGGATACCCAGTAAAAACTTCCGACATGATAATTTCAAAAGAATAAATATCTGATTTTTGAGTATATTTTTCCCCATGCAACACTTCTGGAGCAAAATCAGTAATGTAAGAATTAACCATATTTCTGTTAACTATATTTCCAGAATGAAAATCTTTATGCATTAATTTTGCTTCGTGGATTGTATCAAGCCCATCAACTATGTAAAATAAATAATTATTTTATGATTCCAATTTAAGTCATTATATTTGTTATCTAATAATTTTCGAAGACTTCCTTGCTTTGCATACACCATAGCCATCATATAATTATTGGTAATTAGGTTCTTAGTTAAGCCATAAACTTCAATTGCAGAATAGCCCCCAAGTTTATGTTGATTTTCAATCTAGAATCATAATTAGAATAAAAGAAACTTAATAATAACAATAACAATAACAATAACAATAGCAATCAATAATGGTAATTATAATGATAATGGTATGATAAAAATTTTATGATATATACTTCTTTTGGAAATTTGAGTTTTATGTCTTTAGAATTATCAATGCTTTTTAAACAAACATTCATTTGCAACTTTCTTATCCATTCATTCTTCCCAGCATCAAATCCCTTAATATACCCATCAGTCCAGACTGCTTTATAAACAGTGCCAAGCCTCCTTTAGCAAGATACTTGATATTTGTAAATTTATTAAAAGGTATCCATCCACTCGATAATGTCTTTAAACCTCTTTGCATCAAGTTGAGTTTGTTGAATAAATCCATCAATGTAGTTATTTCCACTTGTCCAATGAAAATCCTTTCTAAATCTTAAATTTTGAACAATAATAAATATAATACTTTATTAAGAGCAGCAATTTAATAATAACCAATATTTACCGTCTATCATGTGTTGATATATAGTTAATTAGAGGCGATTTATTATTATTATTATTGGATAGATTATTAATGTATAATTTTTAAAAAACTTACTCACTACTGTGATGGCACAGTAAGTAGTTAAGTTAGTTTGTATTGGCACTATCATTGATGCCTATCATAATATGGGGAGTCAATAGAATCCAGGCAAATTGTTTTTAGTAAGTTTTTTTTAAAACTTTAAATTAAAATATCTTAACAACTATTAAACTAAACTTTATAATTTTTTTTTATTTTAATTCTATAACTAAATAGAATTAAAATAAAAAAATTTTTATCAAGTTTGGTTTAATAGTTGTTGAG